>JAODKE010000138.1:1648686-1662974 GCA_026779605.1 Mormyrus hasselquistii
GGGGGGGGGGCAGGAGGTGTCCATCAGGATGGCAGGATTGGGGGATTGGTAACTATCCACACATCTGTATTTATAAGACCCCTGACTGTTGACGTTTTGCAATTTTCTGTGCTGAGACTGATAATCTGTCTGTCGGTTTGACCTGTGACACTGCACAGGTGCTGGAGAGGGTCCTGCCCTGACCTCCTGCTTTCCCTCATATCCGTTTCTGACCCCGTCTCACAGATTTAAATAGGTTTGGTTTTGTTCAGCGACTTGTTTCTTTTCAGAGGGTGGAAGATCATTGTCTTTGTGCAGTGAAGCTTAGTGTTTAATGTGACAAAGCGGTTATAGTGTTAAATGCAAAGTTACAGTTTCTGATACAGTTACTTATAGCTTATGCATTCAAAGCTATATAACTGTATATTCAAATGATTATTCCGGACATACTGGAAATCATAGAAGCTCGAAAGATTTTAAGCAGGTATGTTTCATTGTATTCCATGATTTTAGGCTAAAGGTTTTTCTATAGGGGTGTGACTCTTCAGTAACGTTTTTTACAATTTCAGTACTGCAGGAAAAACAGTTTGTTTTGAAATTTATCACATATGCAACCGCAATGACAATTAAGACCAGCTGTAAATCAGTCAATGGCGTCTGCCGCTGTGTCTATGGCAAAACCGATGCTAATTTGCATATTGTAAACATATGTAAAATTTTATCAAATATAACAGCATGACAATCATAATGAACTAAATGCCATCCAAGTCCGTGTTCTCTGCTACAAAGTGCAATCGCGTATCTGTAGCTATAAATTACCCCAATAGTCACTTTATTTATTTATTTTTGTCTGCGGTCTGAATTTCTTGGAAAAACACCTTGAATGCCACGGGGAGACTAACTTGCAGAGGTAGTTTCTGCCTTACGCCAGGCATGCGCACACTGGCATGATGTCGTCTCAGATGTTTGTTCATTGGATGTGTTTCCAGTAACACACTCTCTGGTGTTGGTGTAATGTACTGGGAAATCAAAATGTTCCCAATCCGCCAGTTATGACTGTTACCAGCGCAACAATGAAATGTATCTTCTGCGTTTTTTTTTTATACTTTATTGATCCCTGTGGGGAAATTCTCTTTATGGCTCCCCCCTACTTGCTCTGTAGGTGACAGCAAGCTGGCTGTGAAGGGCAGACCCCTGTTGTGGGGTTAAGGGACTTGCGCAAGGCTGGGCTTGAACCGGCGACCTTCTGATCATAGACATAGAGGCCCACTGAGCCACGTGCTGCCTCCTAACCCATGTTTGACATAGCAGGGGGCAGCTAATTTAGTACCTGGGTACTAGTAACAGTGCTTGGGGGCGGTACCTTGTTCGGCGTACCTCATTGGTACTTTGCTGCTTGGGGATTCGAACCAACAACATTTTAATCACAAGTGTGCTTCCCTAACCATTAGGCCACCACTGCCCCTCTAGGTTACTTGACTTTAGGTTCCACCCATGTAAAAAAATGTATTCTATTAGTTTCATTGTGTGTAATGGACCAAAGATGTAGTGAATGGTACACGATGAATACTTGTACTAGTTACAACCCTTATATGCATTCAAAGTAGTAGCTGTACATAATGCTTGAAATCAGGAAAGAGACTCTGGAACATCATGGCCAAGACTGAGAGGCTTAGGAGGAGGTTCTGCCCCCAGGCCATAAGGTCTCTGTACCTGGACATGCCATTACTCCCCACACCCTGAGGTACATTGTGCTCTTGTACCCTTCACCATACCAGCACTATTACACTGCTCACTTTTTTATTATCTCAGTTATGTCTGTGTTACTGTTCATTGTGAGTATACTTTCTCTGCTTCTATTTTAGCTCTTTCTGCACTTAAACTCCAATTGTGCTAAAGTTATAAATTTGCACAGTCGGTATAAATTTGCAATAGCGGTTCAGGACTGCATTTCACGGCGTCTTGTACTCTGTATAACTCTGTATGTGATAATTAAAGAATCTTGATTCTTGAGCAAATGATGTTAGTTGCTGTGGGCTCTGTAGTCGCTGTCTGCACACACCCAGGAGAGTCTAAAAGGGTGGGGCGGTCACTGTTTTAAGGAAGGTCAGATGTTGGATCTGTCGCCTCCGATATATTTCACACCCCAGCCGGCGCAGTTAGAGGTTTTCAGCCTGAAATGCCCCGGAAGAAGTTCTTCCCAAATAAGTCAATGCGGAGATCGAGTTTAAATTCTTCTCCACGTCAGGCTGTCCGTCTGTTTCCAGGCCTCCCTGTGAGCTGCCTTTGGTTTCGCTAGTGACTGTTTCTTCCGTAGTTGTGAATAAAAAGTGTTACTTTACATCGTCGTCATTTCTTTGCTTTTGCAGGAGATCAAGGGTGTCGGTGCTGAACTTGGCATCACTCCGACCATCATCCGAGGAGAGGAGCTCAAACAGAAGGGATTCGGAGGTGCTCCTTGTTCATTTTTGCAAAACTTTTGGGTACATGTTTAATCTTTGGATAACCGGAAGGCAGGCTGAATGCAGCCTGTTTCAAAGGCCACGCTGGGTGTTTGAGTATCTGAGGCCTGTGGCTGAAAATACCTTGTAGCCTAAAACTTCCCTTAAATTTTAAAACATTTTTCTTGACAATGTTTTGATCCTTTCCTGTTACTTGATGCATACTTGATGTCGCGGCTGACACGGGATCGCGTATGGTGCCTTCTGAAGTGGGGGAGATTTGTTTTTCAAGGTGTTGCCGCCCCTCAGGGATTTATGGTGTGGGGAAGGCAGCCGAACACCCTCCAGCTCTGGCGGTGCTAAGCCACACACCAGAGGGCGCCACTCAGACCATCGCATGGGTCGGCAAGGGTATCGTGTATGACACAGGTGGCCTCAGTATCAAGGGAAAGGTGTGTGCGGCCGGGGGGGGGGGGGGGTCCAATTCGCCGTCTGAGTAGGACATGCAGAACTTATCTAAAATAAGACAAAAGAGGAACACTGCAAAATGTCTTAGCGACAGGTGGTAAAGTGTTATAGCGGCCTCAGTGCACCGCTGAAGGGGACCCAAAATAACATGCACAGTACATGCGGAATTTCAGTACAAGCCTACAAACACACATGAAGACAGCATGCATGCGCTTGGACATACACTGGTTACTGTCTTGTATATTACCTAACCTGGGGTACATAACCCAAACGCTCCCGTTCGCAACTTGCATAGTTGGACCCATTAAGTTGAATAGTTTCAACTATGCAAATTGCTAATGTAATTGACAAATACGCTTTTGGGACACACATCCCGGATGTTTACTAATGACATATCTCGACACTCGGCCAAGTTTGAAAACTATCAATGAAAAAAATACACATCCGAGTCACCTGGACATTTTCTTCTTTGACACAACTTTTGTCGTAGGGTGTAGCAGCTGTCGATTGTACACTTCAGCATTTCGCACTATGTATTATGTATTATGTCTTTTGGGTGAGTCATCCATACTGGGGATTTGGATATACTGCTCACTTTGCATACTAAATTTTGACTACTACATAGTAATCAAGTACATTATTTCAGGACATGTCGCTGATGTCACTTCTCGCACGCAGGGACGAGCACAAAACAGCTGTGTTCTTTCTCTGCAGACCACCATGCCGGGAATGAAGAGGGATTGCGGTGGGGCGGCCGCCGTCCTTGGGGCCTTTAAAGCCGCCGTCAAGCAGGTGAGCTGTGCCAATACGCGGAGGCCCCGCCCCGAGAGCGCTCTCCTTCGATGTAACCCTTGGCCTCCTGGAAGCGCGTTGGCTGTACTGACACAGATCTATCGTCGTGTGGCCGTGACGTCTGTGTGTGACTTTTGGTCTATTTGTGTGTGTGTGTGTGTACCCCCCCTCCCAACAGGGCTTTAAAGACACTCTCCATGCCATATTCTGCCTGGCGGAGAACGCCGTCGGTCCTGCTGCCACAAGGCCTGATGACATCCACACGCTGTACTCCGGAAAGTGAGTTTGTGGTTTAACACCTACGTTGCGCATGTGCATGTGGCATAAACCGGGTTCGTAGTCGGCTTGCAGTTAACTAGCGGCGAAAACGATGGGAATGAGGTCATCCATAGTTTCTCATTCTGGTCCTTGACTGCAAACAGATCTCGGCATTTCATTTTCTGGATGCTGTGCCCCTCATTTAGAAACTGAGCTCATGTTTTTATTGGTTAACGACGCTGATGATTCTGTCGCCATGGATACAGACGTAATTTGCAGTGTGGGTGGCGCCAATGGCTGCCTTACGGAGCCATTGTGACAGTTTCTGGCACAAATACTCTCTCACCCTGGAACCACCCCTGATTGGCAAATCCAACTACAGTCCCCTTCAAAGTGGTGGCTTTGTTTTCTGAGGACCTGGTTGAATAGCAAAAAAAAAAAAAAAAAAACAACGCCATGAGATACTCATTCAGTTATGCAATTAATCCAGCATGGAAAGGCTTATCCTCCTCTCCCAGACAGTGGATGGTTTCATCGTGAACAGGAGAGACCTGGGCCTTCACTGGAGCATGTGTCCAGGCTGTTATGTCACTTTCCTCTTCTCTTCAGGACCGTAGAAATAAACAACACCGATGCGGAGGGCCGGCTGGTGCTGTCCGACGGAGTGGTGTATGCAAGAAAGGACCTTTCTGCAGATATCATCCTGGACATGGCTACCTTGACTGGAGCGCAGGTCCGTGTCGCCCTGTCGCATACTCTCATTGCAAGTTTATCACGTGTCCTTGCTTGTCACTTTTGAAAATATACCACAGCTAGTGTCGTAATTTTTTCTAAAATTCTTTTTCGTATAATGGGATCGCCTTTTCCGGCCTGTCGCACAACACGAACAGCCACGTCTGACTATCTGTGCTTTACGCTTTTTGTCGGTCAGCTGAAACCGTGCCGAATGCTTCCTGCTCAGCCTCTTGGTGGATGTAGAGTTGGTAGATGTTCGGCCCTAATCCGGGGCTCCTGTTCTCCCTTTCTCTGCCGTGAAGGCCATTTTCTCGAGGGAGACCTTCTCAGTGGGCTGTGGGGGTGCTGTTCGTATTGTTGCTGTGGCTGAGGTCAGGTGCCGCTTTTCAGGGGATCTCCACGGGGAAGTACCACGCGGCGATCATGACCAACAGTGAGGAGTGGGAGGCTGCCTGTGCGCGGGCCGGCCGCAGCAGCGGCGACCTTGCCCACCCCCTGGTTTACTGCCCTGAGCTGCACTTCAGCGAGTTCACGTCCGCTGTGGCAGACATGAAGAACTCTGTAGCTGTGAGTAACTCACCTGCCTTAAATCGGGGGCTTCTAATTCTGCTCAGCTGCCTGCTGCGCCCCCCCCTCAAGGGGAATACCCACGTTACCAGTTTCTGTCAACATTCTCTGTCTTTATAAAAGTATCATTTCACACTGATTTGGCCGTTTTCTAGAAATCAAATATAAAAACCTTTTGCAACCTTGATATATTTTCCTCTGTATTGCCGTGTAACGGCGCTTGACATGCTTTATTAAACACTTAAATGTCGTGCTTTTTGCTTTCTTATTCTATGAAAATATTTAAAAGCCTTGAAACTTCAAAAACAGTTATGAAGGATCAAACGGCTTCTGTTCATCTGCAGTGCTGAAGATTTCGGAACAGACTTAACTCTCAAAGTTGTTGAAGAGCAGGGGCTTGTTGCCCTGGCAACTGTTCTGTCTGCTGACATTGCAGGTGCAGATTTAAAATAATATATTATTAAGGAAGTGACTTTGTATTTCCTAGTTCCTCATTTCGTGGGCCTGAGAAAAAGGGCATGAGTTAGCATGAGTGCAGGGACTCCAGTGTTTAGTCAGATTCATCTGCATTACCAGGAATAGTGGTAGATGACAAGTGGAAGGACAAGCTGTCGGGGCGCTTCAACTTATCCAACAGAAATTAAAATAAAACTGATCGGGAGGGTGCTGAGGGCACCTGTAGGGGGCGCTCTGTCAGCAGGCTGTCTGTCTGTCTGGCAGGACCGTGAGAATGCCCAGAGCTCCTGTGCAGGGCTCTTCATCGGCTCGCACCTGGGCTTCGACTGGCCGGGTGTCTGGGTGCATGTGGACATCGCCTCCCCAGTTCACGCGGTGAGTAATCTCTCCCCCCACCCCAAGAAATGTGTTTTGTCATGCCCATAGCTAAACATGCCTACCTGTAATCCCTCCCCCCATCTCCTTTGTTTTTAAAGCAGGAATTTGCTATTCAGTAGGCCAGCAAGTCCCATGTAATCTGTGACGCGCATGTAACCTCCAATTAGGCGAAGCGTGATATTTTAATGACAGTGACAAAGACGTAAAGGGCCACATCTTAGCGGAATGTTCCAGCTGCAGCCGGGCCAAAGCCAGTCAAGGTCCAAACGAGAAAAGGGAAGTGCCTTGCTGGCATGCCTGGGCTCCGCCGGGATGAGTGGCTCGTGCATCCTGCAGGCCCGTCTGCTTTGGTGCTGGGTTTCACCAGGTTACTTCAGCGCCAGTGTGAGGCGCTCAGGAGCTAAAAGGACCTCAGGGTGCACACATGAAAACTGCACATGCGTTCCATCACAGTAGAGAATGTGATTTATGATTGGTTCATGGAGGGACTCGGATCTTGTTCATGCTTTTAGTGTTTTGCTTTAGTGCATTTCTTGCCACATTAAAATAATTCCACACAGAAGATTTTTTTTTCCCAGCTGTTTCGTAAGTGGGTGTGCAAACTAAGATGGGTAATCATTTTTAGGGGAATTATTGGCTGTAAATATCAGCTAATTTTTAACCATCAGCCAATACATCAACAATTGGCCAATACTGGTAGTTGGCCGATTCAACTGGTGCATCTCCACTAAAGATCTGTAAACCTAGATTTCTGTGTTTTAGTCCCCTCCTTTTGGCCCGGAATGCCCATTAAATTGGGTCTTGTGTGCACTTTGTGTTGTGGGTCAGAAATGGATCCTGTGTAACAGCTCTTCACCTGCAGGGGGAGCGTGCCACAGGATTTGGTGTAGCCCTGCTGCTGGCGCTGTTCGGTCAGGCCTCTGAAGACCCCATACTCAACATGGTGTCCCCACTGGGCTTGGCCAACTCTCAGCTGGGAGATCAGATGGAGCGTGACTGCAAAAGGCGGAGGCTGGTGTGATTCCAGCCAGGGTCCCTCCTGGCCCATCCACTTCCTGCAGTCGTGCCCAGCCAACACCACCGAATGCCTAATGTTCTTTGCGAGTCATTTCCATCGGTTCATTAAAGAACTGATCTTCACCCCTCTGCACTAACCATACATGACCTAGATTTTTACAGTATTTTAACCAATTTAAAAAAACACCAACCTTCTGAAGTCTGGGGAAAATGTCTTGTAAGATTTGACGGTAGAGACATATGGTGACCGTTTGGTTAAAAGGCAGGTGGGGAAAACTGTTTAATCTGTGTTTAAATCGCTGTTTTCCATTATAATCTACAATAAGATTTTGTGATTGCAAAAAAGAACTTGGTGATGTCCAGACCTTAGTGGGTAGGGATGAATACTCCTGAGTGCGGAGGAGTGATGTGAAAAAGAGCCTGTTGGGTGGAGTTTGGTCATTTGGCTGAAGTGTCATCTTACATGATTTTAGTCTGTAAACCAGATTATAGCAGAGGCGTATATCTCGGTGAAAGGAAGTTGATGAATTTGCATCTGAAAATAAAAAATATTAAATCATGTTTGCCTGTGGTTTGAATTTATTCCGTTAATGAGTTTGGTTAATGGTGTTTACACAGTATCACCTTCACTAGTTTTTTTGGCTTTGCAACAAATATTGTGACTTGTGTCATGCGCCGTCATATGACTATACCATAAGAGACCGCTTTTGACGTCTTGGTTAGTAATTTTTCCTTCCTCTCAACGCGACCTTCTCTGGAAACCCCCGCTCCTTTGCCAGACCACGCCCCTGCTTAAAGCCTCCACCATGCACAAAGTCCCGCCCCAATCTGAAGCTCCGCCCATGTCACGCTCCGCGGTCACCGGGTTTTCCGTCGTGTACTTAAACTGTGCCGGAGCGCGACGGTGGTCATATGATCGTCAGCCTGCTAGAAATGCTCCGGGGATTGATCTTATTTTTGTGCTTGGGCTCCGGCGCCCTTGGCGGCCGATATTTTAACGATAAAGAGCCATGCTATAGACCCATGCCGAGGAAGAATCACTTCGGAGTCAAGTATGGTTTAAACTTGCCCTTTTCTCCTGCTACACTAGACATTTTATCTCAAATGATTTCTAAGAGACTAAAGTAAATGAACAGCTTCTCTGTTTGTTATTGCATCGCTAAATGCTTGTATAGACTTATTTATCCTTGTAAACGATCTGGTGATTTCATTGGTTAGGTTCGATAACATCGCCCATCTGTACGAGTGGTCAGGCATTGATTGTGTACAGACCGGCTTGATGTATGCATTTTGAATGTGTTTACAGAGTCGAATGGACTGTAGTGTGTTGTATACTAACGGCAATCAACAATGGGAGTTTGATTAAAAATACACTTAAATATACGGAAGGGGGATTGCTGGTAGCGGTACTTTCGATTTCAGCTGTTGTTCTGCGCTGTCTGGGAAGTGGTTTTGATTTAAATTCCATTTCTCGGTAATATTGTGAGGATGAATGAAGTAATTCACATACGGACGGGGAACTCATTTTGGGCATTTGTGATGTTTCGCATTTATTTGCCGTGCACTTGTAAACTAAGTTAAATGGGAACACGTGATTGCTTATTGCGCCAGACCCGCAGGACGGCATTTCACCCCCATCCCGGTGTTATGCCGAAAAGGCATCCCTGCCGTAGAATGCATGCCTGTCTCTAAATGACCAATTGGTCGCTGATCTGAAACGAGTTGAGCTGCTTTGTCGAGTGTTAGGCTACCGTAGTGCTAATCGATAGCCCTAACTCTAACCCCCAAAAAACCCTGAAAATCTAACCCCCCCAAAAAAAAAAAACCCTAAAAGCTCAACTCGTCAGAACACCGGCATACATTCTACGGCAGGAGGCAGGAGTGCCTTATGCGGCATAACACCTGTTGTTTAACCGGTGATCGTTGGCATTTTCGTTGACTGACATTTAGATCGAGCCCTCGCCCTCACGAATACCTGGACGTAGCCCTGCTGCCCAAGGTTTGGGACTGGAGGAACATCAACGGCACCAACTTTGTGAGCACCACCCGCAATCAGCACATCCCTCAGTACTGCGGATCATGCTGGGCGCACGGCAGCACCAGCGCGATGGCCGGTACTGTCTTTTTAACCCCGATGAACCACCACTCCTCATAACCATTTATTAATCGAATGTATGTTTCCTTTAAACAGTGTGAATGTGGAAGTAAAAAAAAAAATCACGGGAAGGCGATAATAAGGGAAGTTACGGGGCAGTAGCCTGACATGTTCCTCGTTCCGGCTTCTCCCCTATCGTGGGGCTTCTTTCCACGGTGCAATAGATCACTAAGTAGCGGTTAAGCAGCAGGGAGCGGTCCTCTGATGGATGGTTACACAGGATGTCACACGCTAGACTCCTCCATGATATCATAAAAAAAGCTTCAACTGTACCCAAAGTACCATTTCATCAGTTTGGGTAAAGGTCGCATTTTTGCTGATTATTCACAAAAGTGAGTCACGGATCTGTCATCTGACATCAAGACTTTAATCCTGGTTACCTGAAGTAACAAACACACTGTGTGGGTCATATCTCAGTTTATGCCCTTCACCTGGTTACTTTCAGTATTCAGAATGTTTTAGGACAGTAAAAAATTCAAGATTCAAAGGTCAGTTCATGTTAAAAATCAAACCAATTAAGAAGTAATGCACCTATACTATGATACAATTACAGGAATTAGATTAAGCACTTAATATTTAACTGCAGGTGTGAGACAGATTGGAAAAACTTAAGTGTCTCAAAATATGCCACAAAACAAACTATTGACTAAAGTTTGAAATATAACACCTTATAATATGTGACTATAACAGGAGTGAATCCCCCCCCCCCCCAGGGACTGAGCATTTCATGCAGTGTCGTTGTCCCATCAGACAGGATAAACATCAAGAGGAAAGCTGCCTGGCCGTCTGCCTACCTCTCGGTCCAGAACGTCGTCGACTGCGGCAATGCGGGCTCCTGCCATGGAGGTGACCACTCAGGGGTGTGGGAGTATGCCCACACTAACGGCATCCCTGACGAAACCTGCAACAACTACCAGGCGAAGGACCAGGGTACGGGCCGGGCCGGACCATCACCGGGGGCAGGGTGTGCAGACAGTTTGCGCTTTGCTTACAGTGTGTAGCTTCTTTCACAGCATTTTAGTTTAACCTTTCTGCTGTGAAAGACCAAAGCAGTAGCTCTGAGATGGTGTGTGCAGGGGTAAAATCGACATTAGTTTGCTGTCTTTGGCTTATGTCTGGAATGGGAGGTGTCATGCCTGAGTGAGGCCTCCCAACCAGGGTAGAATGGCCTCCGAGCTGCGCCCTCTAGAGGTGGATATGCAGTTTTTTAGCGGGGACTTTGTGAACCCCCAGGAATTATCTGTATTTCTGTATACATGGCTGTCATGTGATCTGGGGCTTTTATCATAAAAGAAGTATGATAAACTCGAGAGTGTTCAAGCTAGCTGGCTGGAGAATGGCAAACACTCCCCGACCAGTTAATCAGTGTTATGATGGTGGAGTCTCTCTCTCTCTCTCACTCACTTTCTCTCTGTCAGCTTAGATGTTGTTTGGCACAAAAGAGAAGCAACAAGGAGAGTGACCGTATTCATAGTGGAAAAGCAAATTATTGTGAATCGTTTTGAGGGGTTTGAATGGATCCTTGAAAAGGAACACGGAGAAGGGCGACCATGTGTTAGTGTGGGAGCGAATGCTGAGGGCCTTTTACAAAAGGAATTTGGAGCTTGAGATGGAATGTGAGAAGCTGCAAAGAGCATGTGTAGCATTAACAGCTTGGCAACCTGCAAATTTAAAATCAATTAATGATGTTTTCCTGTGTCAGAAGAGACAACATATAGTGTCAGATAGTATGGACCGAAATGAAATATTTTATTTCGAAATAAAACTTTGCGCCACCCCCCAACGGTCATGCCTCACTGAAAAACTTCTCCGTAATGGAGTGTTTAACAGCTCTGCCGTTAGGGGATCTGTGCTAATCAGCGCCGCTACATCAGAGGGGTGTGGCCCCACTTCAGGCGCCTGTTGCTTCCTGATAGTGCCAGTGTTTGAAAGCACATCCAGTCCTCCCACTGATGTCACGTGCCCCGCTTGAGTCATACCAGTAACTTAAACCCAACTTACCGACTTTTAAACCCATAGATCAGTCATAATAATTAATAAGAACTTAACATACACACAGCCATTTGTTCAATAATATCAAGACCATTGATGGAAAAAGTATGTGAACCCCTTTAGTAAATATGGGAATGTCCGTTATCTGCAATAACTTAAGCCTTTCGATAGCTGCTCAACACACCTCGCAGCAGGTATACACAAAATTCTGTACAAAACTGTTAGGAGTCTTGTATGTTTTTGTGATGTCTTCCTTGAAATGCCTGATCACACAATAGCATTTCAGTGGATTAGAGGTCAGGTCTTGGATGATTGTAAAATAAAATTTCCATACTTAGAAATATTTTTGTAAAGGGTTGTGGTGAGAAATAAAATCAGGCTTTATAGACGTGAAGTTGTACTGCAAGGCATATATTACATTACATTATGATATATAAGCGATCGCTCAATGAATCGTCAGATGAATCGGTAGATTACTCTATTATTAATATAATCGATAGTGACAGCCCTAGTTTAAATGATCTCCATGTTGGTATAAAACTCTGATATGTCTAACAAAGTGTGTCAGCTTAACCACTTCAGCACTTTGTGTGGAGTCACCTCAGTGTTTGCAGCAACCATCCAATAGCCTAATCTATTTCTTGACTTGACTACTAGCACACCTTGTATAGCTCATCTAAACCTCACTGACTTTTTAAATGAATTAATTGAGCTGGTGGTGAAGTTTAACGAATGCATGTAATGGCTTAGGTGCCCCTGAGGAGAGTTTTGGGAACCAAAGAGATGTTGTTCTATCCATCCAACAAGATATCAGTAACTCCTCATTCTTAATCACTTCTTATCTAAATTCTTATTGGTATTTATTGTGTTACTCTTAAATAACATAACATATGGAAATTTTCTTCTGAGAAAATAACATATTCTTTGCGAAAGACTGTGCATGTGACAAATTTGACAGAGGACGCTTTTTACATGTTTCAGAGTGTAAGCCATTTAACCAGTGTGGGACCTGCACCACGTTTAACGTCTGCAACATTGTAAAGAACTACACGGTGTGGAAGGTGGGCGACTACGGAGCCGTCAGCGGGCGGGAGAAGATGATGGCCGAGATATACGCCAGAGGGCCGATCAGGTGAGCCGCGAGCTGAGACCCGACCAGAAGTCCTGTGATGGGATTCTCACACTGTGAACGGTGCTCCTCTCCCCTCAGCTGTGGCATCATGGCCACGGAGACGCTTGATGCCTACACGGGGGGGCTTTACTCAGAGTACCAGGAATACCCCTTCATCAATCACATTGTGTCGGTGGCCGGCTGGGGCGTGGATGAGACTGGCGTGGAGTACTGGATTGTCCGCAACTCATGGGGAGAGCCTTGGGTGAGTCTCGCCTCAGCTGCCTGATGCCTCACCAAAACGGATACAGTTCACACTAGAATAGCGAAAATTCGATTTATTTCTATTTAAAATAGTTAAAACTTTTTATAGAAGCGCGCGCAACAAATCTTGAACCCGCATTAATTGTTATGTGTAACGAACACTGCGCATTTCACATCTCCACCACCAGGGGGAGAAGGGGTGGCTCCGCATCGTCACTAGCAACTACAAGGGCGGCAGCGGTAGCCACTACAACCTGGCACTTGAGGAGGACTGCATGTACGGCGACCCCATCCTGCCCAAAAACTACCAGTAAGGCTGGAGTCCAGGAAGAGCAAGTGGTGGCCCATGACTGAACTGACAGCGTTTTTAAACCATTCTCATCCGATGGGAGAATTTACATAAGGGGGAGCGTACATTTCCACTGCTGTATCTCAATGAGTGGCATCCCTTTTAAATGATTTAAAAATCACTCAGGGTGTTGGAAAATTACCTGCTTAAATGATTTCATGTTTTTAAATGTGCTGCTGTGAATGATTTTTAAAATCAGCCTTAAGGCAGCAGTTGGGCTGCCATCACCGAGGGAGTTGATATAAGAAAAGGTGCAGGTGATTTTCCCTGAAATCGCTCAGCGGCGTAGCAGGGAAAATTGCCAGTGACACCAGCAGCCTTCAGTACTGCAATGAACGTCTTTCATTTGTTCTGAAGATTAGGGTGACTTCAGCTTCCATAATGGACAGTTTGAGTCATATTTCCGGTACTTAATGGGAAAATATCATTTAGCATAACCATGTTTCTGTAACAAATGATGCTTGAAATATCAGGTTGTATACTTCATATGCATTGTATACACCATGGTTGCCATATATACATGTTTTTGAATTAATGCATGCTGATGTACACACCTGCTAATTTTACGCAAGAGCAGGAAGTGGGGGGGGGGCGGGGATAAATCTAAACATTTATTTTTTACATGTTCACATTTATACAAAGTAACAATATTTTTTGTAAAAAAAATTCAATGTTTACATTGTAATTATGGAGGAAATGGAAATGACTTGTTTTAAATCTCCCAAAAACAAAAAAAAGCACCTTACAGCTAGAATGTGAGTTGTCCTCAGTCTTGCTCTGTGTGATACTAACCAGTTTACTGCACTGACACTGATGCCCTGACTTCCAAATGGCCGATCTCTCCATCCATATTCGCGCTGGCATCCGCCCCACATCAACAAGAGCCTGCTCTTTTGCCCTCCGCTCAGTTCCAGCCATCCCAGTACGGGACGCGCCGGCCTACTGGGACGACACTCATCCTTCAGTGTCGATCAGAACCGTCCCTCCCCGCAAACCGGGCCGGTCCATCGCTGCCTGGTCTGGGGGCTTCAGTTCATCATGATGAAGTTGGATTTACAGTGAGCTGAAAGATAAGAAACGTGTTATTCCTGCCCAGGTGGGGATATAAAGAGGCAGATACTGGGAAAAAGCAAGAGAAAGAAGCCAGCAGAAGGAAGGAAGGACCTCCGTTTGTTCGGTGTCGTTTACTGATCCAACACGTACGGAAATCGAACTGAAACACGAGGCAGCTGGCGGGGGGGGGGGGGGGCAAACAGAAGTCAGGGCGGGGGCCGGGGGGGGCGAGAGGGGGTCACAGGATTTGCATATGACCGGGACCGCGGCACT
>JAODKE010000138.1:1683274-1694350 GCA_026779605.1 Mormyrus hasselquistii
TTGACGGTAAGCAAGAACCAGTACGGAGAAGAGAGAGCAGAGGCCAGACCTTAACACACACACACACACACACACACACACACACACACACACACACTCTCTCTCCCCCCCCTCCCTCCCCATTTGATGAGTCAGTCTCAGCCATTTTCTGTCACAGCGAAGACGCGACCACGGAGAGGAGGGAGGCGAGGGGCACCCGGGGGCGGAGGCACATCAGCTGGCTGGGCATGCGCACACAGGCACGAAAGAAGACAAATGCGGGAGTCAGGAGACGCCATCACCCCGACCCCCAGCAGGACCCCGTGTCCACACCCTAAAAGCAAGCAAGCTTTACGCAACTCTCGACAGCCTGATGCCTCCGGTGAACTTTTAAACCCAGGAAAATCTGGGGGGCTAATTTACATTACATTACATTACATTTATTTATCACACACTTTTATCCAAAGCGACATTTGAGACGGTACGGTCACCATGGTAACATCACCCTGCCAACCCTGGGATTCAAACCAGTGATCTGATCACAAACACAATACCCTAACCCGCAAGCCCACTCCTCCATTGCCCTCTTTAAAAAGGTTTCCTGCTCCACTAAAATGACACGTAAAAAAATAGCATGACGTGCTACGCTAGCAAATAAGCTCTATGCATTTTATAGGTTTTTAAAAAGTGTGTCCAATTCCTTCCAAGAGGCATCAGAAAAACACAAATTTAAATCACAGGTTGCTAAGAGCAGAATAAAAAACTAAATCAGGGTTGCCAAGTCTCGCGCATCTCATGCTTTCAGACTCATGCAAGAAATCTTATGGCAAATCTATATTATTCCATCACAAACCTAAAATTAGCTACATCAAAAGCATAGGGGTAGTTTGCAAACCCTGCAGACTATTTACAATGTAATTTAACTGCTACATTCATGTAGATGCATGTACATGCGCGTGCAGACTTGTCCCAAATTTAAAATCTCACTCCAGCCAGTTGACCAAGGTTGGTAACCCTGACTTATGGTTAGATAATCATTTTAAAAACAGGATTAGACAATTGATCTCTCCGGTCCTGGGAGCACTCCACACTAACCGGAATACCTGCAACACGCATCACACGCTTAAAGCCCATAAAACGTAGCTTAAAACCAACTGTTTAACGGCGCCATCTTAGACAGCACATGTGCTGTTACACACGTAAACCAGAAACTGGAGAACCCTTCCTACGATTAAAGGAAAAAATTACATTTTTGCAAGGTGTTTTCCTGAAATGACTGGGAGCTGTCACAAAGCACTGTGGACTAATATTATATCCAGAGGAGTTACAAAATGGAAAACCAGTGGGCTTTGATAGATTGTATTTTTTGGAGTCCTTAGTTATTCGGAATCACTTATTTTTTCCTTTTGCTTTCTTTTGTTGTTAATTACTGTGCTGACAGATTTTAAAGCTTGAAAAGGGAGTTAAAAGCTTCTGCAGCTTTTACTACACAATGACCATCTGCCTTTGAAAAACTCCAGGAATCTCTCAGCACCTCCGGTTACGTTAATGACAGCCACCTTTTTCTGGGTTAGCTGCCTGTTGAGGCACTCTGGTACAATGCTATACCACCGACCGTGAATCTGCACATTAAACAGTCAGTCGCAAACAGCTGGACCGATGGTTAATTCCAATAATTCTCATTCAAAATGCGATGTCACTGTGGAACCATATTCCATATTTAAAATGGGTCTTAATCACAGTTTGTCTAATAATCAAACTTTGTTATAAGAACCACTCTATTGCCGCCACCATTTACACAGGAAAAAAAACAGGGAAACAAAGTGCCGCCGCCGCCGCCGCTCACCTCAACTCTCACCCGTAAACCGTGACCCAATCCCAGCACCTCACCCCGCTGTGGCCCAGTGAGACACGCGGGCGCGACAGACATGACATCATGATCATGTGGATGGGCCAAACACACAGTCTCTGTAAACAAGAAGCGTTACACCAAAAGGAACAACTGAAACTAGGAGGAAAAAAAAAAAAAAAAAAAAAAAACCCGTCTGCACGTCCTCCCAGGCCAGGCCACATGCAGACCTACGAGGTCTGACCGTGTGTGTGTGTGTATGTATGTATGTATGTATGTATGTATGTATGTATGTATGTATGTATGTTATATTATATATATATATAAACACACTCTACCATACGCCATTAACAGCTGGCAGCAAGAGTCCAAACCAGATATGAAAGACTGCGATCAAAGTGATTTCTTCACCATATGCAAAAAGATCTGAAATCACAGCTGGTCTGTGGGGCACCGGCCCCGGTGTCAGGAATGTCACCTTAACGCAGCACAAAAGCTGGCCTTTGTCTCACTGACATTCTTAAAATAATCCCTTAAGTATTTCCTTATTTAGCCTGGTTGCTATTATTTTAGCACCGCCGCTGGCCGTCGCCATGGCTTCTAGCAGCGATTCCTTCTCCACGGCGTGCTGTCAGGCGGGATAAAAATAGACCCACCGGCGGAATTTACCTGCCGAATTTACTATTTGGATGAGTTTGGTGATAAATGATTGAGGTAAAATAACAGGTTATAAAAACTAAGTGAAAGTGTGCACTTCTCAGTCATCACTAGTGTCCAACGCATCTTCTCACATTCAGAACTGCCCTGTAAACGTAATGCACCCATTCCCTCCCAAGGATGGACCAAGTTTTGTTTTGGAGGCACGCAAATGTCGTCGGACGTGCCCGCTTTTGATAGGATGCTTTTCTCATCAGTAATTCTGGGTAATAAAAACTACTCCACCACCTTAAGTAGGCTTGATAAGATGGTCAGCTAAGCTGAAATTAACTAAACAATTAAAATGACAGTGTGTGGAGCTAGTACATTCTTCCTGTTTCGAGGGGGGGGGGGGCTTCCGTGAGGCATTCTGGGATCACCTAACAAACCAAAAGCACGAGGGGGATCAGATGCAAGTCACTCGAGTGCTGCAGTCGTTAATTAAAGCAACGATCAAACACCCTCAGACTCGTTCGCAGTTTCTCCCCCTCACAGTGCCGATACAGCAGTGAGGATACCAACCACACGGGCAATTTCTGTCTACAGTGGCAACCTTGGTTCAACCAAAGCACATACACAAAATCTGTGTAGAGCTACACTGGGCTAAGGGGACCATCCCATTCTTATTATTTATTTATTTTTTTTTAGGAAGGGAGAGGGGAGTATTGGCAGTTATTTCAGACTTGTACCAAAGTCCTGCAGCTAGTGAAGTGAGACACCACCAACACTACAGAGACTCCGAAGCAAATCCACTGATGAGCAGGTCAGGGCAAGCAGCACTGCTGAGGTGAGCATGAGAGTCATGTGACAGGAAGCACACAAATTAATCGCTAACTAACCTCCGAGTGCAGGATTATATCCACTGCGCACCAGCTTTATCAATGCATCGCCCAGCATAGCCATAGCGTGTGCTTTCAATGTCCAGACGAGGGTGAGAGGATGAAAGCAGCCCTTTGTTCTCCGGATGAAGAGGACGCCCTTTCTCTGCTGCTTCTAATCGCTCCGAGGGAGAAAGACAGCTACCTTTGCTACGCCTCAGCCTCTCTCTATCAGTATCTCTCCTCCTGCAGCCATCCTGGGCTATAAATAGCCCTCCCTCTTGCTTTTGGCCCCCCCCCCGTTTACATAAGCACACTGCATGGGGGAGGGGAGGGGAGGGGGGGGGGACTTCCGGTCTGGCCGGGCTCAACGCGAGGCACGACAGGGAAGCGCCGGCCGTGCAAGCGCAGGTAACCCAGAAGGAGAGGGCAGGCTGAGCTGCAGCAACGAAACACCCACGGTCACAACGCTGGCACTCTCCTGATGCCAATGCGCGGCACTAATGACTTCTCCTGAGCAGGCGCACCCGTGTCATGTGACTAGGGCCCTGCTTCGAGATGGGGGCGGGAGACAGAGAGAGAGATTGGAAGGAGGATAAGGTAGGAGAGAGAAAACGGGGCCTTTATAAAGGGACAGAAGAGGAGGAGATGGCATTATGCCTTCTGCTGTGGAAAAACCAGATGGGAACTGCCAGACAGTGGCACTGCACAGACAGACAGAGACAGACAGACAAAAACTATCCAGCCTGACTGACACTTACACAACTATACAAACCGATTAAAATGCAACTTCGATAAAATGACGAACTGATCCTTTATTTACCATTTGTACACATAGGAGTACAAGCTCAGACTGCTTCTTGCTGCTGATCTCCTTGAGACACAGAGAAACACATGGAGGTGAGAGCAAGCTTGGGGGAGGGGGGAGGGGTCGCGGTGCAGGGTCAGCCAGTGACCCTAGGTACAGCGGCCCTAGAGCCGGGGGTTAAGGGCATTGCTCGAGAACCCACGGACATGCGACTACTCTGCCGCGGTTGGGGTCTGACCACAGGCACAGACGCTTTGCTCGCTGAGCCACGTTCCTACGCATATATGCGACGGGCTTTCCAGAAACTCATGCTGGCCCAGGGAGGCAAATGTTAAAAAAGGCTAAACAAAAATGAGGTTATACGGCCCGGCATGGGTACTCACTACTGCGCGCAGTCTATCAGCTGGTACTCGTTTGACCTCTCGAAGCAGGCTCGCACCCCCTCGTCCTGCCACAGGCACTTCGTATGCTCGTAGAACTCCTGTGGAACAGAGGGGTGGGGGCGGGGGGGTTAACAGGTGAGACTGATAGCGACTTACACGACTCCTTACGTGCATGCAAACTAACACATACAACTCCCAGGGGACTCTGTTCAACCCAAAGAGCATGACATCACCAGGGGTCGAACAACTGGGACAACATGAGCAAGGGAAGGCTCCCAAAAACCAAGACGTCCACGATGGCCAAATCTGTTTACGGCCTGTTATCGCTCTCCCCCCCCCCCAGCCTCGCTGCCTGGCCTTGCGGGTGGAGAGTCCTCCGCCGAGTCCCTCAATGGAGCCCAGCGTAGAAGGTTACAGGACGTTCTGGGGCCAGAGAAGCAACGATTCCAGGCTTTTCCAAAAAAAAAAAAAAAAAAAAAAAAAACACAACTCACAGCGGAGCAGCTCTGTGCGCTGCACTCAGCCATACAGACACCATATATCTGAACGTATAAACATCTCAGCCGGCAGACCGAGCTGCATTAAGAATGGCATCCTAGCTTAAATCCTCCACCCCATCTCTTCTGCTCCAGAAAGCTTCACCCCTCCCGAAGAGAGCAGTCGTCGAGTGTCACATCAACAGAGAGTTTCTTTATAATCAGTCACATGCACACGGCTCCTTATTACATTACGAGGTCCGCCTACGGTCCTCTTTGCGGCCGCTGAATGCCGTATTGTTTCTCCGTGTCCATAGGCCTTCCTGCATGGCAGTGTGTCTTACTTTCCCTCATTTGTAACCAAAGATGACTAGATGGAGAGCAGAGAAGGCAGCCCTGGACATGCTACACAGCTAAGCTAGCTCAGCTAGCTATGTCCACTGAAAAACAAAGCAAACCAAACCAACCAAAAAACCCAAAATTACAAGCTGTGTGTATGTGCGCATGTGTGGTGTATAAGACTAAAAGATACTTCCATTTCCCAGAAACCTGGAAACCAAAATGACTCATCTGCATTCTGATCAACACCCGTGGTCCATTTCACTGTGCCGAAGGTCCGGTTAATGTCATCCGAATTTGACTCGGAGGCTTTAAAAATCCAGGTCTAGAGCTCAGTCAGATCTTGGTCAGAAGATCCGAAGCATTAATTAAAATGGAAAACTACTGAGGATGAGCATAGCTGTAAGTCACCATCTGCCATCCGTGAAATTAGAAGTAAACCAATATGAGTCAAGGCTGTGCCTGAGAGGTTATGGATGGGTGCGTCTCTGTGGGGCTGGATGTTCAAGTGAGAGTTGCATATAAGCATGGCTAACCATCAGGACACAATGAAGATGTATGAGGAGATGGGGAAGTGTAGAGGGTAGGGAGAATATGCACAACCACCTGGATATACAAGGCAGGATGCAGGGACCTTAAGAAATTGCTCTGTCCATTTGTGCAAAAGTTACATGCAGGCCCACAATGCTCCCCTTCCTAGACTCACAGAATCGTCATGTTAGTTCAGAACACAAGTAAATGAAGCCAAAGGAACAATAGAAGATTGTTTTCCCAAAAAGAATAAATAAGTACCCAAAACATTTCTGGCAATGTTCTGGCCCACTGAAATCCTGACGTGCGCGGCCAAGCGGAACCGACAGCGGCCGGACAGCCCACGGAACCAGGGGGCTGACAGAGGCCTCTCTTCTCCTACAAGGATATATTTAGAGGGGGCAGAGAGAGAAGAAATCAAGAAGATAAGGACAATGAACAGGCCGCTGTGGGCCCTCAACGGAGAAACGGGCGGCATTGTGCTGCCTGCTCAATCCTGGAGGTGAAGACACTTCTCTGCTGGAAACCTGGAAACCAAAACGACTCATCTGTGCTCTGATCAACATCCGCTGTCCATTTCACTGTGTCGAAGGTCCGTTTGATGTCGGTTTAGTGCGCCAGTGGGGCTCAGAGCCACAGAGGGAGAATCAGGCCACTGCCGACAGGGAATTTAACACGGCAGCCTATGGCGACTTGACTCAGGGTTTCGAGCAGCGCAAACGGAGCAGCACGGCTGAGCAGCACTCGCTGCCGCCGAGGGAACTGGAGCTGGCTGCATGTGGCTCCATGCGAGCCTGTGTGACGGCCCCGGCCCCCCCACCCGCCGCGAAGCCGCTCTCCACACGTCCTCACCCTCCCACACGCATGCCGGCATCTCAGTGGACCAGTCAAACTGGTTCCCAGTGGGAAGGGGGGGGGGGCATCCACTTCATTCAGGCGCAACTTCCGCTATCCCAGCCCGCACCCGTACCGCAAACACCAACGCGAATCAAACTAGACTTTTCGATCTGGAAAATTCCATGGTAGCCATGTGCCCATGGCTCTGAACAGTGTTAAGCGTGTCTGTAATCAGTGCGAATTGAATCAGCAGCCAGGTAAAGTAACTGTTTCTTTTGATAAGAAGCTACTTAGGAAGTCAAAACTAGTTAACTGGCGCTCAGGCTCCGCCCCCTCCCCGGAACACCTCCCCCCACAGCTACACTGAGACACAGCACGGGTCCCAGAGTGCTGCAATCCCCAGCACCATTTGAAAGCATCCTCAGAGGGGCCAGTTTAAGGGTCATTAACACACAACTGGGCTTAATGAGTCACACAGCACAGAAGCGTGACTCTCAGGTGAGACGCTCATCCATTCAATTCCCCCCCAGAAGGCGGGGTGTACCTGCTAATTACCGCAGCAGAGCCCAGGCCACTGAAGATCTTCCCCTGCTTTCTAAGGTCTTACTGGGAAGGAGAGGGGGTGCTTTTCAGTCTCAGTTGCAGAAATGTATAAAGTTCATTGGGGGCAGGGGGGGGGGGGGGTATTGGGGAATTCAACCTTTTTACCTGGGGTTATTTTACAAAACACCCAAAGTAGAAACCTGCATGGGTTTGCTCAGATTCCAGCCCCATTTCTCACAAGGTGGCAGATTTATAAACTGAAAAGTGCTCTGCAGCTAAATGGAGCCCCATGAGTGCAAGGAGCCCACAGCACCCGAGGCGGGGCGGGGGGGTGTGGGGGGGGCAGTGCCACATGCATCCCTGAAGCAGCGTTAAGGGAAATGAATCTCGAAAACAGGAAGAGACCCACCCCTGCTCCCCCAAACCTTTCACCCTCTATTCACCCTATTTACAGCAGGGCCTCCTCCTAGCTGAACCGGGGCCAGTCTCAGGAAGGACGCCCCGCTCGGAGGGGGGGGGGGGGGGGGGGGGGGGGGGGGCGCGCAGGCCGAGGCTACGTGGAGCACGCAACTCAGCTCAACGCTGCGACCGTCTGCTCCACGCTGATGTGCGTGCGTGTGGGTGCGCGACGGCGGTCACACTCACAGAGGGAAACTCAAAGTCCTTCTGATTCGCTAAGTTGAGGATGTACTCGATCCGAAACTGGTTCTCCTGACAGGCGAGCTGGACTGGCGGCGCCAAAGTGTTCATGGCAGCCACAATGGTCTGGGAGGGCGACATGGAACACATTCGCAGGTTTAAACGTGAGACACACACATTAAAAAGGAAACACTTCGGGTACAAGAACAAGTTCTTAAATACGTTTAAAGGCAAATAACGCTTACAAAAGGCCTCATTTACATTCCCCCAGTACAGACTCTCATTAAACTTCCAGCTCTAATTAGATCCCAAGTACTAATTACTACTATTACTATCATTACACCAATGTAAAAATCGCAAACTTGTGATGAAGTCGGAGAATAAAATTACCGGCTAGTTTAAGTTCCTCACAGGCCCCATGAACAGTTATGATGGAGTCTTATTTCAGTAGATCTAACAGGAGAGATTGTAAAAGCACAAACTTACCTCTATAGCTTCTTTAATGTTATTTTTAATATCCTGAATTTTCTGTTTTTTCTCTCTGTAAGGCAAAAAGAAAAAAAATTGAACTCAAAAATAATATAAACCAAATAACAGGTAAAACAGGAGATGATTACAGCATCTTTATTAATGTAGGGAGATTTTTTTTTTTTTTTTTTTACTGGTCATTTGGCTCATTGATCCAATCAGAGCCTAAAGGTGAGAAGGGCTTTCAGCCAGAGAAACAAAAAGCCAATGAACAGTCGCCGGCGCATCGACCCCTGGCTACATCAGACAAGCCAGAAAGCTGCAGGACATCCTTGCCAGCCTGCTTCTGACCCCAGGCACGTCACATGACCATCGGATATCCAGAGAAAAGGTCTGCTTGGCAACGGCGCGCCGCCCCTGTCATGACACAGGGAACACGCTTCCCTGAAAACCTCGCCTGAATAAGACGTAAAAACTGGCAGGTCCTACCGCTCATATACACTTTAGGTTTGCCGGATGCTATAACTCACATCACACTCAGTTCCCGGTTTATAACTGGGCTGTTACGTGCCTGACACACCACACAACACACCAACCATAACGGGGGAATAAAAGGTCACTAATCGTGCCAAAATCTATTAACTGTGGGAGATTAGAAAATCGCTTTCTTTTTTTGCAGGATTTCATGGCCCCCTTAGGCCCTGGATCTCACAAGGTACAAGAGTCATAAAAAGGAACACTGAACGTTTAAAGCAAGCTTTTGTATTACTCATGAACGCAAATGCTATTCACCAGCAGACAAAGGCTGGTCCGTGGACATGCAGGACGAAACTGGCAGGCACATGGTATCTGGAACGGGATCAAATGGGGCAGACATGCAGCCCAGCCTTAGAGACGCCGCCTTGATGCACACGCCACCTTAACTGATTAACATATTTTCCAGAAAGCCACACCCCCAAAATAGCACGTTGGAATGGATACCCAAAAAAAAAAAAAATAATAAATCAGTCCCCTCCATCCATTCCCTGCCTCTCCTCACATCCCACATCTTAATTATCTAAAATAAAGCAAAGACCACGTTAAAAAGGCAAGCCCAGAACATCGAAATAAAACTGCACACATTTCCCTGGATCATAACATCCATGAGGGGGAAAAAAAAATAACGTACCACTATAAAACTCGGAAATTCATTTAATTGGAGGACCTTAAATCTCAAATGAAGCTCCGGCAAACTTCAAAATTCACCAAAAAGCCAAACTTGTATCTACTCATATGCTCGCATATATTTAATTATCCAGTTCTCTCTGTGCCTTCCTACTTCTGCCGTTTCCACAGCAGATCTGCAGACAGAAGAGCCAAACCCCTGGAAGACAAGGGGGCAACTCTGCAAGAAACAAGATTTTTCACATTTATGGTGACCTAGACACACAACATAAGAAATCCTTTTGTGGGAGACACCACAATTCAATGAGTCTTATCGAGAAGGTACAGACAAACGTCTGATATAAAATATTGCATTAAGCTTGACCCAAACAAAGGCAGCTAGATGAGATCATATTGTACACTTCCTTAGTAGTCGTTTTGGTAGCACATACTATCATGGTTAAGCACACTGATGCAAATTTTATTGCTCTGCATCCCAGGAATGGCCCTGCAGACGGTACTTGACCGGTCTAGTGTCCAGGTCGTGTTGGATACCAGCATCAACCAAACAACGGAATGTGAACACAGCTCCCTCATTAGTGCCTCACTTTGTTAATGCTTCCACTACACTAATATTTATGTGCCGTCCGACAGGAGTCTCAGTGCTGCTGGCAAATAACATTTCAGCCAGCCATCGCCCACAGACAAGAACCTGCAGTCTCGTCTAGACACATATGAACCTCATACACCCTCAAACAGGTGCTGTTTTAAGGCGGAAGTTCATTGAAAAACTATAAAAATCAAGGTCTCTTTTGGTGATTTTGAGGATGATCTTCTTTGGTAAGTTTTTAGGCCCAAAATCTAGAATTCGCACAACGACCAAATGACGCATTTCGTTTCGATTCCATATATGTGACCATTTTTATGGTTCAGGGGGGGTGTTTCACACACTCATCACTGGGGATGTTTGGACGGTGACGCTATACCATATGCCTGAGCTTAAAAACAAAGAAACAAATAATGAATTATTAAATTAGACACTACAAAATACAGCCTATTTGTCACCAAGGGAAGCACAGCCCAGAAAAATATTTCTTAAAACTGGGAAAACAACCCAGGATCTCTGCTTCAGCCAGAACGCGAACAAAGTTCAGCAGCAGATTCGTGGTGAGCATTTTTTTGTTCCTATAAATGTCACAAAAGGGCACACAGAGAATTACGACCACGGGAGGGATAACCACAAAACGCACTGAGGGCAGAAGACTTCCCTTCACAACACCTGCAGTTAGATCCGTCCTCTGCTTCTGCAAACGGGCGTGGAGATCCGTATCTTTCATTCACCTCTTCGCTTGAGTGTGAAGGTACACCATATGCTAATGTTACGCTCCTTAAAATATACGTGGACGCAAACTGACCCAGGACATTCGCCCAGGAGATTCAGGAAACTCTCACCCTGCTTTTTTTTTTTTTTGGGGGGGGGGGGGGGGGGGGGGTTTTGTGGGAAAAACCACACCTTACAGGGAAACGGCTACCTTAACAACCCCAACATTTAAATTCCCAAATTAAA
>JAODKE010000138.1:1703176-1726015 GCA_026779605.1 Mormyrus hasselquistii
CACATACATACATACATACATACACACACACACACAGACTGTACACAGACCCTGTTCTTCCGGACGCTTTCTGAAATCTGAACAGGACTGACCTATACCTTTCGGGTCCCGTTAAAAGGTGTTTTGTCATTTGTACTCCAGAACTATTTCGGGAAATGCACAAAACGACATTAAAATCACCACCCAGCAACCGACTCCGCGTAACTCTAATACACTAATAAATACTGAGTTGTGTAAAACATGAATCGTATGAGCCTGTCGAGCTGTAAAGGTACATAAAAACAGCACGATGGCGTCTGTAAAATGCAGAGATCGCGGTGCCTGTGCGTTTTTCCCTACGGCGACCCACCACTTCCTCGTACACGGAAATAAGTCTTCAAAACACTTAAAGGCGAACACGTCGAGCCATTTTCACCCGGTGCTTATTCAACTATCGGCCTTTATCAAGAGGGTCTACGGTATAAAAAAGGCGACAAAACGAATCGTAAACAAGACCTAAGAACATCGCATTAATAAAAAAAAACTTGTAAAACCAATGAGATGGTTTAGTAAACATCACAGCACAACAAATCTACGCAGCCTGGCCTTACTGGATCACATAAGCCAGGAAATCTGGTTAACGTTACCCCGTTAAAGGATGGACTATATTCTCCATAAAAGTGATATTAAGGGCAGATAACCTCTGTAAGCGGATGGCACCCCTTTTCACGGCCTGCACAACATGAGCGATCGCTCCACATCCGTCCCTATATAGCAGGCGTGCAGCAGCCCAGCAAACGGGCACGACTGAATGCATTAATATAACAAAAATACAGCATGCATGTGATGTCCGAAGGGCCGTGTCCCCTGCGGCCGACTCCCGGCGCAGACACCTACCGAGCAGGAGCAGCCGGTGTGTGGCCCGGTATATCTGCTTGTCCTTCTGCAGCTGTTTCTCTATCTTTTTGTTGGCCTCCCTCTGCGCCTTCTCCTCGTTTCGCTGGTCCTCGGTCTTACCGTTGCCCAAACAACCCATCTTCCCAAAAAAAAATAAAATAAAACCCCGGTACCGGGTTCGGGGGGGAGGAGGAGGAGAAGGAAGGGAGACAGGGGGGTGGATGGGAGGGAGAGGTGTGGGGTGGGATGGGGGGAAGGAGGAGGGGGCTGATAAAATAAAAATTAAACTATTCCTAAATCCCTAGGCTGGCCCACCAATTTAACGCCCCGCCAAAGATTTGTGACATTTATATCGCCTTTCGCCAAGTTAAGCCAGCGGACTGTGCGAACGATGCCGTTTTGGTAACGTAATTACTGTTAACTGCGTGAAATTGCCTAAAATGTATCAGTCTGGGGGGAAAGGGTGGCAGTGCCGATGACGACAAGCCGGGCCGCCCTCCTGCACGGTTAATTACTCTTATTTTTTTGCTTTTTTAAAATCACACGGCACACATTTTATGCATTTAAAGGCATTAAATGTGCCACCAGCATCCTCGGCTTCTCCGCGAAATGACAAACGGCAGTAATATCGGGACACTCGCGACGCCTTTTCCCGGTGAACCGATATCCCGACACAACCGATTTAGCTAATTTCCTGCGGCGAATCCATTTACTTATCCTGCACGAAACAAGAATTTCCTGAAATGTAAGTGTAAGAAAATGGAATAAAAAAAATCAAAGGTCCGAAAACGAACGACGTTATTATTATTATTTTTTTGCTTTTCTTTCTTTCCAATCTGTCTACCAGCACTCGGAGACAGAGGCACGGACAGCAAAGATAGCCTTGAAAAAAAAAATAAAAAATAAATATTTCCACTAAAATGACGGAATGTGGATCATTTTTGCCTGGTTCACGTTTGGTAAGAACCTTTTAAAATCCGCGAATAGATCCAGTTGATCCCACAGTGTCTTTCAAATTCAGTTTTTTGCCCAGAAATTTATTTATTTTTTCCTCCCCCTTTTTGCGACGGTTCTTGCTTGCTGGGTTTGCCCGAATCCAAAAAAGGCCCTTCTCGGTCTTTTTTTTCTGTGGCTGCAATTTTGTATTTCTCCTCACATCCGAAAGCTTCCCCGGCAGCGGTCACCGATCCCGTTCGGCTCCCCCCTTTCCGCTCCTTTTCGGTTTTATTCGGCTCGTCCGATTTAATCGAATTTGCTGGAAATCCTTCAGTATTTCAGGGCTCTTCGCAGGTACAGCCGTATGTCAGTCCTTAAGCTTTGAATTCCTTCTGAAATCGGATGGCAATATACATGTGCACATACATACATGAAGAAGCCGTAGCTCGCCAGAAGCGATCCCCCCACCCCTATGACAGCGATCTCTTCATCAACAGGCCGTGCCCGCTCCCGAAAAGACGCCGAAAAATCCGTTTATTCGGGGTATTATTAGGTTTTTGCCCCCTTTCTCTGGGAATTGTACATTGAGATAGATAGCGCTGAAGAGATGGGGTGGGGCAAAAGGCTCTCATTGAACCCTGGGAACGAGCAGCTTCTAATCACATGATTACCCAGGACGTCAGCAAGTTGCAATTCTGCAGAGAAAAGGCGCCCTCTTCAAAGCAAGAAGAATATACACACAGGCCTCAGATCGCGCAAGTCCTACCTACATTTTTTTAAATAAACATACATTACTTGGTATTTTAAAATCACCAAAGACTTTTATTAGCGTTACGCTATTTTTCTACTACTATGTTGTTTCCAAATACTTAACAATTGGATTATAGCACTATGGTTGGAGCAGACCGAAGTACGTTTTCAATGGGTAGGACGTAATATAATAATTTAAATCTCTGTTGACGTTATTCATATGGTTTTCAAGGAACCCAAGCGGGTGATTATTCTGAGTTGTGCAGCCGATGCATTTCAGATTAAATCCCATTACAGCCCTGTAACAGACTGCGATTTAAAACACTATGTTGGTAGGTAGGGACAATTAAAAAAAATAAAATCTCAGGGTTTATTGGTTGATGAGATTTCCTTATGTGAAACACTAATGCCTCAAAGCAGTGGTGTATCAGCAAATTATGCCATACCTACCTTGTCTCCTTAACACAATAGTTAGGCTTGCAGGTAGCATAATGGTTAAGGGCATAGACTTGTGACCAAACATTACTGCCTGAGGCACTAGTGGTTCTACACTGACAAGACATTTTCCTGAATCTCTCAAACACATGATTGTATAAATGGGTTAAAAGCCCATTTATCCTTCTGTCCACTCTTTCCATTGTCCATGACCTGCAGTGCAACATGACGACAATGTGGTAAAAGTCCTTCAGCTGGAGGTTCTGGAAAATGACGTTGATGTCTGGGGTTCGGAGGGGGGCTTGGGGGTTGATATGCTCCAGTTTACCATTTCACTTTTGTTTAGGGTGAAAATAACAATTACCAGGAAGGATCTTTGGTTTAAGTGGGCAGGGTGGAGAAAGTATGACAAAACAAACAAAAACAACCAAAGTATGAACAAAGCAACACACTATGTGTGGAGAAAATATGGTCGATAAAAAAGCCCATCCTTTTCAATATACACTTATACTGGTAGGGTCAGGATGATCCAGAAACACTATCAGGAAACATGCAATAATCTCCAGACTTAAATAGGATGCAAAGCAGTCACAGAACACACAGTTTATCAACAATAATGGCACAGCAACACACACATTCTCATACTAAGGACAATGTCATTGAGGTTCAATTTATTTTTGATGTGTCAAATGTCAGTGAATTTCCATACTTCTCATTTATATTAAGTCAGTGACACTGTACTTGATTCATCCATCCATTGTCTGTATCCATTTATCCTAATCATGGTCACCAGAGCCTCTCCCATAAGCTACAGACACAAAGCAGGGAACAACCCATCACAGGGCTCATTTACACACCATTCACACACATGGGCAATTTGGTAACTCCAATTAACTTCAACATGTTTTTGGACTGTTGGGGGGGACCACAGTACCTGAGGGGAACCCCAGAACGACAGGGGGAGAGCATGCAAATTCCACGCATATGGAGCCATGTGCCCATAGCAGAGACTCAAACCCAGATCCCAAAGGAGTGAGGCAACAGTGCTAACCACTGCGTCACCAAACTCATTCACTACTGAAGTACAGATCATGAATAAATATAATAGCTACTTGAGATAAAAGATGCATCATTGTTCATTAATGATGAACAAACATGAGATCAGTATTTTACTTATTATTCATTACTTGTTCCTTCAGTAGTTCACAATGGGTAGCAGAATTAACAGACATAGTAACAAATATAGTAACTGTTTCAGATAAAAGATGCATCACGATTCATTAATGATGTACGAACATGAGATCAGTACCACTGAGTCTACCAGAAATCATTGGTATAGTAATTTTATATCTAGACACGCCTAATATCCAGGTCAAGTACATTTTTCAAAATGTAGTGATTGTAAAGCTTTGTGGTTTGGCCAACTAGCAGGTTAATGCCAAATGCAACCACACCTTATTTTCCTACAGACCCAAATGTGGTTGCTGGCACTTATTGGAGACGGAGTTATCCTGGAGTAAGCAGAGACAACTCAAATTAGTGGTTGAAATTTGTGTATTTAAGATAATAATCTAGTTCAACCAAGGGAATTCTCTGGGCATGCTCATAGGGTAGCTAACATAAAAATGTATGGATATGATCACACTAGTTATACTAGAAGCATTCTGAGTAAGTACATGAACCTGTAACCTGATGGCTTTTGGTTCAAGTCTCAAGAGACATTGTCATTGTATCAAGGTATTTAGCCAGTAAAATGTCCCATAATATGGTTTTTAAAGATGCACATTTTTGCACGGAAGAGTCCTCCAAACATCTAAACCAGGGGTGGCCAATCTTATCCACAAAGGCCCAGTGTGTTTGCAGGTTTTTGGGATAACCTGTAGGTCAGCTGCTCAAACCCAGGTGTGAGGACTCTTCAGCCAAATCGGTCCTCTAATCAGTAACGTAATTAGGGAGCTGCGGCGAAAACCCGCATACGCAGCGGCCCTTTCTGGATATGATTGGCCACCCCTGACCTAAACATAGCCACGAGCGGGTTTGTCGTTTCTGGGGGCCGACACAAAAAGAAACTCCAGTGCCTCCTTCCCCCCAGTATAGTTACTGTATAAGACCAAGACGGGCTCCCCAGAGGTCGGGGTCCCGCGCAAATGCACACCACCGCTAAACATCCCGCACACTGTTTTAAGCGTAATCATTTCTGGAATTAACATTCATCACAAAGAATCTCAAGGTATTACTGGTATTTAAGCTGAATATACAGGTCACACAAAGAGGAGTGTTCCGAGACGGACGGCACGTTAAGAATGACGGTGCACATTTCAAAAAGTGCAGAAAAATCAGATCGTGCATGCGCGGTATGTGTGACATGTGCGAGAAAATGTTTACGCATGGGCTTCAGCGGGCCGACGGGGGTGTAGAGTAGTAAGTGTCAGCTGAAAATGCGCAAATCTGAATTCTTGTTTAGTAAACAATGGTTAATATTATACTTACATTCAGTTTACTCTGGTCAACAGCATAAAATAACAGAATATGTAATGAGGGAAATGCACAAGGAAACACTTTTTTTTAACAAAAACCAAAAAGGTTGTGTGTTTTAAATGTAATTCAGCCAAAGACCTGTCTTTTCAGATACTCCTGTTGCATCCATTGTTGATTGTTCAGTAAATGGGGTTACTAGTGATTTTGCCAGCATTGACTTTACGTAGTACAGCTCCACCTACCACAGGACACCGCTGAACACAGAATCCATGTCAAATGTGTGTTAAAAAAAATGTCAGAAGAGCCACTCTTCTCAGGTCTCAGACAGGAAGTCTGGCCATTGCTGTGCATTATGGGAATGAACAGGTCAGTCACTGTGAGCAGAAAGCAACATAAGGTAAAGAGGACTTCAGCTCCAAATTGTGAGATCCCACCCACATTTTTATAGAGCCATCTTTAATTCTGCAGCTAATAATATGAATATAAATCTACGTAAAAACACAAGTCTGATCTGTCAGTCTTAGTCTCAAACACATTCACATTGTAATATGATTGTAATATGATTTTTTTTTCTTTTTCATTTCATTACACGAAAAGGGGTGGAATTATTCAAATTAATAAATTATCAAATAGAGATGTCCATTATTGTTCTAATTATAGACAAGTCTGCATTTTTATCTTTCGCTAATATAATAACTTATTCAATCCATCTTCTATATCCATCCATATCCAATCCATCTTATCCATTGTAAGGTTGCCTGCATCCTATCCCAGAGAGCATAAGACCAAAGGCTGGGGATACCTTAGACAGGATGCCACCATTTATTTTATCAGTTAAATGTAGTTTACCCTGGAGAAAGGCAACTATGTTTAATAACATTATGTAAACGGGTACATAAACATGAAAGTGAGAGGGGAATATATAAGGATATGTACAATTATAATATATGTCTAATAAATTTGTTACAGAAGGGGAAAAGGAATAGGCAGCCTAAAGTGCAGGTTCAACACAGAGCAACACTCTTATTTGTGAAGGCGTTAACATCAGCACCAGTGCAGCACCTAGCATGGTGTTCAAGGATTCATGTTGCCCTGTTGGATTAGGACGATGGCAGTAGAACCCTCTGAAGCACATTGCACTCAGTGATCCACTAAAATATCTGTGTAAAAATGCCGAACCAGAAACCATCAGAGAAGCTTTGGCGGAACCTCAATAGCAAAGCCAACACGTTTAAGCTGCAATGATAACGTCTGATCGTTAACATTCGAAAATGAATCTCATATTACAACCTTATTATTCTATGAAGGCTAGAAATCTGACACTAAATCGGCCGGTAAACAAAGATGTCGGAGGGTATGCCCTAGTTGTAGGGAGCAGAAAAAGGTCGGCCCTGCAGAGCCTGTTCCTTCTGGTTTCCAGAGCTAGTAGAGAGCTACACGTCAAGGACAACAGTAAGAGAATAACTTTTCTAGCTTTGTTACTCTCTTTCAGTCCAGAGCTCCACCTCTGCCCGGTCTCACCCTGGTACAACAAAACACATGCTATTATGACTGAGGCTGCACTTTGACCTCTTTGTTTATTTGCAGCTCCCACCTAAGATTAGCAAATAAAATGAGTCATTTCCACGTGGAGGCCTGATAGGCCGGGATTCCCCAAATCTTTCATCTTATTGACATGTACTGAAATGTTTGCGTTATTGTTTCATTTTGATGCAATTAATGATTTCTAAACCCCATTCAGAAATCACCAATATCTGAATATAAAACACTGTTTTACTAACAGATAAAGTAAAAATGTTTGTTTTTGCAAGGGAATCCACTCAACGTTCGTTTTTAAGCAGTTTCTACCTTTGTAGGAGACAGTTTCTCAAAATTTTCCACGCAAAAGGCAGTTAAACCAACAATGTTTGCGTTGTCTCATTTTGATGCAATTAATGATTTCTAAACCACATTCAGAACATCAACAATATCTGAATATAACAGTCTGTTTTATTAACAGATAAAATGAAAATGTTTGTTTTTGCAAGGGAATCCACTCAACGTTCGTTTTTAAGCAGTTACTACTTTTGTATGGGGCAGGTTCTCAGAATTTGTCCACGCAAAAGACAGTTAAACCAACACACATGGTTCATATTGTATAGCTGTGTCCTCAGTCACACCTCGAGAAATACAAATGGTCAAAAAGCAAATTCAGAGGGATTCTAGTGGAATCGTGGGCACTTGCCTTATTCGTTGGTCATGCATTACACACAAATTTGTTTGCAGGCAGAATAATGCAATGTGCCCAAACTATTACAGCCATTTACTAAAAACCACACTTCCAACTTTTCATATTACAAGGCAGACATACTTTAATTTACTATCTTGTAACTATATTGTCATGGATTAAAAGGAAAAAAAACACACAATGGCTCAAGATTAGGAACATACATGGAGAGTAGAGGCTAATTAATCATGTAGTGATGTTTTATTCAATGAAAGGAATATGACCAAGCCTTGGGCTGTTTTGTCTCGCAGAGCATTATGGGTAAAGCCAGAGGGAAAACTGCTAACTGGAATTTTAACTGCTAACACAGAAAGCTTGGGTAGTTCTTTCATAGTTTTCAGTACTGAGTATGTCCTCCGTCATATTTAATAATGCCGGGCCAGCTGTTTATCTTAGGGAAGGCCAATCGTCTCTCGCTGAATGCGGGGCTTCCACACCCACCACGACAGAGCAAGGGCCAGTGGAGTCTACTTCCCCCTCCTATTCAAGTTTACATTCTCCAGGCCCCCGTCTCAAAGACAACTAACGGGACATGCTTCCGAACCCCGAGCCCCGCTGGGCATGGGATGCCCCCCCCTTCCTCGTGCGCCGTCTTCTCATACTTTTCCCCACAAACGGTAAAGTCATCTCAGAAGACACCGGCGTAAAGCTTGACAGCCATTTTGCGGAAGGACACCCACCGTACATCAGCTGAAGGTGTCAGGACTTAATCGTCCCTCTCGATATGTTTTAATGCCTTTGGATTTCGGATTGGACCTTAAATAAAATCTGGACAGGAGTTACACCCATATGGGTTTCAATGTACGGTTGTCATGTGATCTGAATGATCATAAAGAGCCATGGACTTTAGAGTGTCATATGAAGGCTACTGCTCTCATGTTGGCCGTGCTATAACACGGGCATTTTAAATCGTTCAGAAGAAAGAGCACCTCCTGCTGGGCAAACAATATAACATCATGAAGAGTATTTTTCGTGACTGCAATTAACTGACATAGCTCCTTTGAAGACAAGTGAAGATTAATCAACTTTAAAAGTTTGTTTATCAAGTATGCTTTCTAGCATAAGAACAGAACTAATAAGCTATATATCTGTGTAATTTCAGCTCCCAAACACCCCAGGCATTCCATGCATTTCTTAAATTTCACCACAAGCGCATTTAATTAATTAACCTAATTATTCAAATAAGCGAGGTGGCGATTAGCCAAATAGGGCACGCTAGTGGTCGAGTCATAAAACGCGTGGGTGTATCGGATGGTTGCTGAAAATGCTGGGGTGATTTTTGAATTGGTTTTGAAACGGATAAGCTGACAGACTTCGACAGAGATAAAACTGTAGATTTATAACATGAAGATCATTTTAACGTCATTTAGTTGGCTACTGCTGTGTCACAATGTTACATATGGGCTAAATGCAGAGGACACATTCTGTTGTGCACTGTGGTGTGTCAGCAACAACAATTAACTTAAAAATTAACTTTCACAATTGAAACATGCCCACTGCCTAAGACACGCACCGTACTGTACATTTCATTATACATTATTCAATTCCAGAAAAAAAACATTTGGAGGAGTTACCAACAGGTTTCATTGTAAACAAACTCAGTAAGATCCTAACTAGATTCTACCGGCGTGCTGCAACTTTACCTCTCAATGGAAGGGAGAAACCTTCCAGTACCTGCTTGTGTAGACACTCCAGGCTGACAATGAAGAATGTAATTATACTGGCAAACTCGCCTCATAGCTATGCTTAAGTCGACCACAACCATATTTCAGGTCACATTCCACAATTACTTGCATGCAAGCCATCTGAACGTCAGTGATAAGACTACATTGATACAGCTTCAGTTGTAACTCGCTGCGTTGGGTCTTTAATATTTACGTTCTTGAAAGAGCATTTGGTAACTTAGTTCCTCAAAGGAAAAACACGGCAGGCGTAGAACACTTAATGGTCTTATATTCGTAAATTCAAATGTTAGAAAACGTTTGTCAAATGAGGACAAGTGTTGAATAACAAAGCAAGCAATTGTTATCAATGTTCGTCGCACATGGCAGGCAGCGTAACATTAGTGGCAATTAAAAATATATATATTTCAAGGGTGAATCTACGTTTTGATAGAATCCTGATTCATGGATGCCCTACTTTAGCAACATTTTCTGAGATACTTGACCTGATATGCACCAATACATATCAATCAAATATAAAAATGTAATATAGGCGAAGATACCACGTATATGCATAGCTGATAGAATTCAAATTCAAGAGCAGTTGCAATATGAATTCTGGCCAGCAGAGGACAGGCGTTCCACTTAAGGTGAAGATGGACACAAGAATAGTATTCTTACGTTTACTTAATAAAAGAATTAGTCCTCCTTTAAAGGCTTAATCGTCTTATGGCGAAGATTTAAAACAGCTGGAGAAATATTTAGTTTGACCAAGTGCCACTGAAGAAAAAGGTTGCACTTACACAACATATCAACATAACTGATACTAGATTATATATCAGCTTGTAGTAGCATTAGCCTCTTTGGGACCTAATGTTACAAAGCAAGCTTTCAATCTGTATCTTTCTGTGGCTCATGCAAAACAGCGCAATGTTAGCATAGCTAAGCATATATAACCTTTGCCTTAAAAATAATTAACCTTTTCCTAGCTGCATGTTCACTGACACAAATTCTCTTAACTATGCTCTCACAGCCTACTAACATGCGGAGCTTGTCTAGAGTCAGCAATACATTGTTGTGGATTTTTTTCCCATGAAAGTTCACAGGACCCACCTTTCCAGCTGAAATCCAGTGAGACTCTCCAAAGAACCACAAACCAGGTGTAAACCGTGAAGTTATTTTATGCTGTTTTTAAAAACGGTCCAAGTTCCCATTTTTCCAATTAAACCGAATGCTCAGTGAAATTAAAATTGTAATGGAGAACTAAACATCTGTTCCAGTATGTTGATGAGTCAGTATCTTTAATGCAAATTTCCAGCAGGCAAATGCTGCGTCATCCACCTACCAGCACAAGACCGTCTGATTTTGGGCTCTAAAGAGGACCTTTGCCAATGATGACACCTACTTCCTTTGGGCTGCGAAAAAGCGGACTGCCCCTCTCACAGTTTGCAAAAGTTCACCATGGACCAGAAAATGCTGCATTTATTCAAAACAATAAAATTCACATAAACCTTACAGTACAAACGCATGCATCAAATTGATCTGCTACAGGTGATCCTTCGTGTGAACCCATCAGTCTCGTGGCTTTATAGACCCTTGGAAGTAAAACCACTCACGCAGCTAGGAGCAGCATCACAAAGAAAGCAAAGGATTCTGGGTTGAATGAGTAAAACAAAACAACAGGATCATTGGCTGGTCTGGTAAGAATGGAGAGCTAAGAAATTGAATTTGGTTTGCTGTTATTTTCCAAGCATTATACTATTTCCAACTTAGCTAGATACATTACAAAAGAAGCTAAGAGGCAAATTGCAAATAAACTGTATAGATAAATGTGTCATGCAAAGCTTATTGTATGAATAATGGAATGTATTTGAATAATACCCACACAGGGCAGAGAGTTAACGCTGAAATAGCTATACGCATTAAAAGATGCAGTGATCAAATTAACTAATTAAATTAAATGGTCGACTTAAACAAAATTTAAGACCAAAGACGACAAAAGACAAAAACGGGGATGATATTCGCCATAGAGCTTAACATAAAGGTTTCAGTCAAAGCCCCAGGAAGGTCTGCAGTTGTACCATTGTTCCATATTCATAGCTCAAATGAAATATCCAGCGACATAAATAGGTACAAACATAAAAAGAGTGTCTCGACAAAAAAGGGTCACCTAAACATGGTGAATGCGAAACCTCCGATATTCTTATCTATGAATGAAAAAATGTGCTTAGCTAGGTGTTCCTGTCGCCATCGCAGAGACTTTTGCAGATACAGCAGCAGCACAGGGCGCGTCCTACTGAGCAAATTATTTTCAGGACAAAGCAATTAGCAACAGTGCTAATCGCAAGTGTTTGTACATCAGTAAATTTTCGTGTCAAACACCGCTCACAAAGGATATCAATGTACACCATCTGGTCATGAGATTCAGAAGCACTGAAAGAGTCGGTTCTTTGAGCGGTGCTTAATTTAACACTGTTAGCTTCCAACTTTGCCTGATGACAAAATAAAAACAGCTTTCTTTGTGAAAGAACGCACAATGCCCCAAGGGGTTTGAAGGGCAACGTGGATATGACCGCTCCTTAAATTTCAAACGGCATGAAAATCTGGTTTGTTTACAACTGGAAAGTAGCCTGAGCACGAATGTCACCATTTTAACGGCAAATTCCAAGCACATTAACCGATAAGGCTGCATTCAGGTGTCAGTGTGGGTCTTATGAAATGGCTCACATTTCCCTGCAAATGTTGTGCCCTGAATAATGGAGAAATAAGATAGATAAAAATGACATCAGCCTTAATCAGGACTGCAATGCTCCAAGGTTCACACTCCTGACATACAAGGTGCTTGTTCTATTATCTGCATGTTCTTCTAGTTGTCAATGGCACTGCTTTGTCCGCAGGACACTGGATATCTAGTTGCTCCAGGAATAGCAAAAACAAAGTCATGTGGTAGAAGGTTTTCCACACATGGCACTTCTGCTGGGGGATGTCTGTCCTGCCTTTTGCAAGAATCACACAAAATCTCAGCCAATGAACATAGTCTAAATACCACAGCAGTTTAGCATCTTGTGTCAAATTAGGGCACCAGAATTATGGGTACGGGACATATCAGGTACAATAAAGGTGACCTTTGCTGTCATTCTCTTACCATTGGACCTACCTTCTACCCCAGAAGTTCTCAAGCTGCTCGCCCCACTAGACATTACACATCCAAGCCACCTACTGGCACCAATGAACCTTATGTCTGGAATGACTGAGGTCCTTAGAGGAGGTTTCAGAACCACTGTTGTTCACTACCCACCCACCCAGGGCCTGTCCCTACAGGAAGATTCTAGACGACCTTTATTTTATTCTAATAAATACCAAACGTCCTCTCCTTCAACTAGCTCTGCGTGAGGCAACTCCACTAGTGTATCTTCTACGTAGAATCAAAATGCACAAAATGGACGGAAAATCGTACGTCCCTGCTCGAATCGTCCACACCCTCCCACTTCATCACACCCCACTCCTATTTTCTGCCTTCCCCTCTCCCACGTGTCACCTGAGTGGCCGACACACGCCGTCCCTGCTGGTCAAGACATGAGAATGAGTGTCCAATCGCCCACCCGCCTCGGCAAAGCTGGGAACTGGTCACGGACGCATCTCCAGCCAGCAAGCTGTCGCAGCGCCTTGCTTTACTTCAGCCAATTGCATAACAGTCTACTCTCCACCCGTTTATTTTTCACATCGTTATTTCCCACATTTTTTTTTAGCTACCAATTCCTGCTGTCGTCTTTTCGCTCCATTGCTCTCTTGAATCCTGCATTTAGAATTTTTTTTTTTTGATCGATCAATTAATATTTACACTTGGATCTTTAGACGGGCTTAGCCTAAGCTTTTACCACCCATCGTGGTTTTCCACAGTACGGCATGAAATGTACAAAAGGATTTCATCAAAGGAAAATGCACAGCCTGCCCATCACCAAGTTAGTGACCATGCGCAGTATCCCAGTAAAGTAACTGCAAATATCCACACAGAAAATATTTATTGAAATGACCTCAAAAAATCTTGAAGTTCCTGCCGGTTTGTCTTAAACCTATGAAGAGAAGTGTCGATGCTGTATATTAATGTTTCTCAGCCCAATCCTCAGAGACCCCCAGACAGTCCACATTTTTGCTCACTCCCAGTTGCCAACCAATCAGGAATATCGAATCCCCGGTTCAGGGATGCTGGGTTACTTGGTTGGAGCGAAAATGTGGTCTGTATGGGGGTCCCTGAGGACTGGGTTGAAAAATGCTGCTAAATATAAATCATGGTGTATTATTTCCCCTCATTATCAGGGTAGGTTTAGAAATTAAACTGTCCAAGAGAGACAAAATGTCAGTGCCTGTTCATACTTCAGTTTTGACTGAATATCCTGAGAGTCCCCCCCGGTCCCGGCAGACATGCCGCGCTGAGTTTTCCTACCCCAAATGTAAAAAAAAAAACGACAAAACATTTCATAAACCTTCCTCTGCTCTGCTTTTTCTCTCCATGTCACTGTCTGCCCTCCGCGGGCAGCCTGGCTCCACTGCCCACATCTTCCCACAGGTCGCTGGGTCTCCACTGCCCCATGTCAGCGTAAAAGTACTCCACCACATTCAGAAATACACACAGCATGCTAATTAATTAATTAACTAATTAATGAAGCCCTGAGTGGATGGTTGGGGGGTTAGTAATCTAGGGGGCCATGATTGGGACGTGGAGGAATACAAGCAGCTCACAGGGGCTCCTTCAGTTTACTTTTTCTTTTAAGTAATGGGTTTTTTACGTTCCATTGTTTCGATCAGTTTATCTTCTTTTTTCTTTTGGCTTTTCCAAACTAGTCATTTGCCATTCTTGCATCTCAGTACCCGTCTCTCATCTCAGCCGACCAGCTTACCAATGACATTTAACTCACTAAGGGTGACAACGCATGGCAGAATCGTCACTTAGCCAAAAGCTAAAAAAGATACATACGTTAGTTCCAGATTCGTTCATTCAATTAGCACCCTCCTCAATTGTTTCAAGAACATCTGACAGAGCAAAAATCATATATGAAAACATTTCACTTTTAGTTTTCTAAGGGTTTAATTTGATTAACCGTACTAAACGCTTATTGCAGTTAATGAGTTTGTACTTAATGGGTAAGCGACTTTTCAGTTTATTCATGTAACTGTATATTTAGACAAGCCATTTAAGTTATTTGCTCAAGACATAAAAGAACATGTCCTGAAGCCAGGGCGATTCTAGGATTTGACTATTGTGGGGGGTGATTGTAGCTAGGGGGGAGTTCATGCTAAACATTCCCGGAATTTTACGATACGTAAAGCCGGGCAAAATCGCTACATGGCTCTAGAAACGCCTTTGCCTTGGTCTAGGGGCATAGTTAAATATGAATGGATAGGGGGGCTGAGTCTTTACCGGGGGGTGGGGGGGTAGCGATGGCAAACTTATATTTAATATAAAAAGCTATTGATGACTTAAGCCAATAAATACACATTTATTTGGGGGAGGGGGCCTAAAATGCGCTTACGACGCCCCTGCCTTAGACCAAGAACATATAAAATTCAAGTGATAGTAAAATAGTACCAATGTAAAGGGTCAGTTAGTACACGAATGCTGAGGTTATCTATTTGTGATATCGACAACATTTTTGGCGTAGAAACCTACTGCTGTGCTGAGAGGATGCCCAAGACCCAAGAACACTTTGTTTCTTGTCCTTTGAAAGTACAGGGTGATAGTATTAGTTACGATTCCATGGCTTGTCAAACAACCACGTTTTAAAACAATGTATTAAATCAAAGACGATACAGCTTCAGTGCAAGTAATCATTTTAAGAAGATTTTTCATAGCTTATCTGTGTTGGAAGATGTATTTGCGATGGAAAAATAATTCCTTTCCCATAAAATTTGCAAAAGACTTATTTAACTTTCCTACATGGAGTTAAGCTAAAGTTTTTTTGTAATGTCTGTGTTAAGAACCCGACAAAACCGTCACACAATATAAACTCAGGTCTCAAAATGCTGAGTTTCTTGTAACCAAAAGCTGGGCCTGGGGGTGGATAAGAAATAATATGCCCCGTTAGGAAGTCCGTTTTCCATATTCCCTCACCCCTTTTGCCATTTTCTCCCCTCTTTTCCCAAGATAACCACCTGCAGACGAGACATGAGCAAATGAGAGGATGATTAAATTGAGACGGAATGACTCAGAGTCTTAGAGCTGCGCTTCACGAGGAAGCCGAGCGCCCCAATAAAGCGCAGCCGCCCCTTCCGCTGAAAAGGGGCGCAATCGCCGCTGTAAAGTTTCACTTCCACTTCTAACTCGACATTAAGCAAAGTGAGCTTCAGCGAGGCAAGAAGGCTTAGAAATGACTGATTCAGGCGAGGGGATGGACTTGTTTGCCTGGCGCCGGCGGTGCAAGGTTGAAAGACAAGCTTGGGGCTCCATAAATGATCCACTCACCTAAGAGCAGCAGCCTGTGCGTCTGTTTGTACTCCCTCTTCTCCGCTTTGAGAGTCTTGTCTATGTTGCGGCTGCGCTTGTTTTCAGCCTTGATGCGGGCTCTCTCCTCGACCCTGCGCCGGTCCCGCATCTGCGGATCGTTGTCCGCCTGTCCGCTCTCCCCATCTATCCCGGCGCCGCCACCCGTCCGTCCAGCATAGGTAATCGCAGACTGGGGTCCTATTAACCTGGATCTCAGGCTATAACACATCCCCATAGCTCTGGGCCGGTGTCGGAAAAAACCGTTATCGCTAGCTCAGCTGTCAGATGCACTCATTGACAGGGCGGAAATACCATAATCGCGATGCTATAATCCAGGGGATCGGGTGGGAGGGCGAGTTGCACGGTGCCGAATAGCCAAGAACCGCCGTCCACTCCACCTTGCTGGGCGACCAGCTGTCCAAACTCCCGTCCCAAGGTCTTTTTTTTTCTCCCCCCGCACCCCCTATCCTCAGCTCTGACTCGAAATCCAACCCCTTTCGTCGAGCCCGTCTTCCGTTTCCTGATTAAAATCTACAGATGGAAACACGACTTTCCTGTCCGAGACGGAATGGCTTTCCTTTTGCCCCTCATCTCACATGGCTCGCCCTTTTAAAATTTTTTTTTCTCTCTTCGTCTTAAAGAAGTACGGGGGGGGGGGCAGAAAACAGCACAGCGAGCCACGCTTCGCGTCACGTGACCCGCAAACGCAAACCCGTGTCAGGCTTCAATTCGTGTTGCGGTACGCGGGTTGTACACCTCAGCTCGCTGGGTGTGGACAAACTTTGATTCTCTTACTAATATTGCAATTTAAATCGTTAATTTAAAAGATCATTGCATGTAGGCCTAGGCTATTTTAAATTGTTCATTCGATCTTTATTTGCATGCAGAAAATATATATGGTTATTTTATTCTGGCTTCATTTTAGGTTTAGAACCTAACTAATCATGACATGGAAAACCGAGTATACTCGTTAATAATATTCTTAAATATGCTGTATTATAGCTGTATAGTCGCATGTTACTGTTATTTTTTTTTGTAATTTGGTGACTGAACTTGGAACTATTGGAGTCAGATCTTGAGTATGTCTTACCTATACGAAACACCGACCCTATAAAATGACGGTAAAAGTAGAATAGGGTAGCCTTTAAAGGCTACGTCGCTGTGTATTTTTCGATTGAAACCATCCACGTAAATTGACCTTATTTTAATCCAAAATCTTGATTTGAATTTAGTAGACTAAGTATCTGCAGATGTTTGTATATTCCTTCTTACTATACACTAACAGTATCATATATTTTTGTTAGCTAATAATATAAGTAACTCCAAATTTCAGATTTAACTCTAAATTTTAATATGAAAATATTAGGTTGGCCTATACATTTCATGCTTATTTTTCGTGGTTTTACATGGGGAGAATATATTAACAAAATTAACGCAATATCGCTTTCCATAGAGCAACTTTTAAACTTATCCGGTAGGATATAATCTTTCCTTGTAAATGCTGAGTTTTCGATGTGAAACGTTGCCGTATATGTAAATCTTCCATTTGTGCATGGTTTGAAGACGTCATTTAACAGACTCATTAAAGTTTGCAACGAAAACACGTGACCATGGTGTGAATGTCTGTTACCGCAGAAATGTGCCATGATTAAAGCGTAATTTTCTAAGACATAATGTTGTTACTTGAATTGTACTGTTTCCCAATCAATCTATATCAATACAAAATTAATTTGCAATTAGGTCGCCTCCTATGGTCTGATAACTGCGCTGTCTGATAGTGGACGATTTTGTGGGATTGACGGATGCATTTTTCTTAAGGATGATTGTCCTTCTAATCGGTGGCGATTGACAGAAGTGTACTTTCCTTTTTAATGTCGAACTATGGAACACGCCGTATCATTGCAAAGTTTACGTCTACTGCTTAGTGGCTACAGGTTATTAACAATAACGACGGGAAAGTGAACTGAATTCGCACCCGTAAGTATCATATATAATACAACTTTCTAAAATCGGCCCAATTAAACAGTGCAACCCTTACATTATTTAGCTGAGTAGCTAAATGCATTTCTAGCCTATATAACTTATGATTTTGAGAAACAATTTTTCAGAAACTGATATTCTTGTGTGGTGTGTCACAATCCTATTTGAAAACCATAAGCTATACAAACTTACTGTATTATGAGTGTCCTTAATAATTTTAAAGTCAGAAGTACCAGCGATTGTTCCCAGAATTCGCAGTGTTTATTCTAGTATAGTTGACACGTTTATTTAAAACAACGTATGAGCCTGTCTGTTACCCACTTACCCGGATTTCACTCGAGAGATACATCTTAAATTAGTTTCTCTGGAGTTCCTCTTGGGACTTAAAACATCCATCTCTTTAGCCTCACAAATCCTTGTATGTCTGCAGGCTACCACCGAAAATGCCAAGTTAAACAATTATTTTAAAGCCATCCGCAACTAGTTTTAATCAGATGTACAGTAGGTTCATAAGAGTAATAGTTGAAGTATCTCATTGACTGCAGGAGAATTCTCTGGGAGGTTTAATGTTAAAATAAAATCTCAGATCAGAATCAGTTTATGTCTATATGCTAAATATTAGTTTTTCCACTAGATTATGTGGTGATTGTGGTTAGTGTCTGGTATCCTAATTTCGTCACTGTCGCGAGTTTGATCACCATTGGGGCCAGAATCTGACTCTAGCGTCACTTGTAAAACATTGCTTTAGGGAAAAAATAAAGCAAATGTAAGACACTAAGTCACTGCTGTTCAACAAAATACAGTCAGTCCTGCTACAAGGCGTAACTTCACACCGGCAAACTGCTCTAACGCTACTGACATGTTATATCCAAGTGTAATGTTATGCGGAATAGTATTTGTATGTGTGTGATTTTCAGTGGTAGATAAAAGCTCGACGTGAACTACGACGCGATAGTCTTTACGATAAACACTATTTGCACGCAAGAACAGCTGCCATGTCTAACTGAACAATGTTGATGTCCGATTCGGTTTTTTTGAATGGGTTCTTTTAAGTGAACTGGTCGAACTGTTTTTCAGATCTAAAGAAGCCAACTTTTTGTAGCCTACGGCCATGCATTTGCTGCACAGGTAACAGTCTTAGATTCTAAAAATAAAAAATATTTAAGAAATATAAATATAAAAAATATTTGAGAAATTAACACATGAAACACGCAACTAGTTTATTATTATGATTATACCATATATTATTTTCTATTATTATCACTTTTCATTTTTATTTCATTGTAGCTGTGCATGGTACCATATACAGTATCGTATTTTGCCTACTGGGGATGTTTATGATATATTTATTAATGCAGGCCTATTATCTTTTATTTAAAATGCACATAATTACATTATTGGCCACTGGTATCCCTGTTTTTACTATTTAATTCATTTTCTTTGTTGTATGTTCCTTAGCTTTTGAAGGCGTATTCCCAAAACCCGATTTTTCCAAATGGATAGGCTATTTATGCCATTTTTGTGAACCTGAGGTTTTCCAGGAACGCATTTGTCGCGTTTCTGCAGGACTGACTGAAGCGCAGTAAAACAAAAATACAAGCAAAGGCCTTCTGATTATGAAACACACTTTATTTCATTCTTTGCTGCGATTAAGATATCGAAACAATATCGAAAAGTACCACCATAGCTAAACTCTCGGTAGGCCTACTGTTATTGATTGCTGTGATATTCCTTCTTATGCTTAAAAGAATCCATCCAACCATCCATCCATCCATTCTTCCCCCTATTTATCTTCTAACATATTATCCTGTTCAGGGTCGCGTGGGGTGTTGTAGGGAACATCACAGACTGCACAGAGCTGATGTAATTGTTCTCGCCCACTAGATGGCACAATTCCTCAAGAAGGTTTTCATGCCGAATGTCATGTAATGGAAGGGAAAGAGGGACAGGGAGAGCTTCTCTCCGGGACGACTTAGTCAAGTCACAAGTATATCCATCTGCCAAGATGCGTTCAATTACATGGTCACCAGGAGCCAGGTGGCAGAGGATTGTGGTATTTCAATCCTGTGTGATTCCTAGACGGAAGTAGAAGGCTTACTTTATAAAAAGCTTGATATATGCATGCTGCAGGCCTGTACTGAGCCCTTGTAATTTTCCCAATCAGGAAAATAGTGCACAAACAGAGGAGTTTCTGTTAGGTCATTAAATATTCATTATCTTCCCATTTGGGAATGTTACATTTTTATGGGTTTAAATATTTGCTACTCTTTGTTGGTGAATAGATCACCTCACATAACGTTTGCTTTTTTTAAAAAAAAAATTACATTAATAATGCAATAATAATGGTGTGCAGTTATGACCATAATATGATACGAAGCCTGGAATTATGACACTTTTTTCTGGAAAGTTCTTTTTTTTGGCAAGGGCATCCAGCAAACATAAAAACGTGTTGTGTAGAGTAAATTAAATAACAAATTGTAAACTGAATTTCACCTCTGCTCTGCTGATGTGCAGTGTCTGTGTCTTTCTAGTGTTGTGCAGTGTCTGCATCCTTCCAGTGTCGTGCAGTGTCTGTGTCCTTCCAGTGTCGTGCAGATTCCTTCCAAGTTCTCCAGTGTTTTCTTTCTTCTGCAGTCATGCAGTTAAGCTAATCGTGGTTTCTATGTGATAGTGCAAAATTGAATGTGTTTTTTTTTTGGGGGGGGGGGGCAACTTAATATTTTAAATATAAATGTCTATTTATTGTGGGAAATGAATGACATCCACCCCCCTACTGTGGGTCTTATGGGCCCGTCTCTAAGTTGCAGGGATTCTGTCCAAGGTGTCGTCCTGCCTCAGCCTCCCTGTGACCCTGCCTACAATCATTTTCATTAAATATACAGTATTATTCTTTACTATCATTGTGCTATATTAGGATGATTTGTTGACTTCACACACACAGTTTCTTTATCATTTTCCCAGCAAGTGCATAAAGAATTCTGCATGCACTGAATGGTCAGTCGCTTCAGAGGAAAAAAAATCATCAAAGTAAATGTATAAGATTAAGGAGAAAAACTGGCTTCATGGATGATCACAGAAAGTCATCCTGCACCAGTATCTTCACAAAACACAAGTAATTCACAAATTTGACCTTCACAAACATCTTTCTGCCACACATTTCAAAAGCATGCTGCTGATGGAGGGACTGACAGGAAGAGATCGCTGAGTGTGGACCGGTCAGGCAGCATGCGGGGGGGGGGGGGGGGCTAGGGTGATGGCCCACCCTTGTGACACCGGGGGCCCTGCTGAGCGACGAAGATAGGGCGAGAGTGCGTGTTATCTGAAGCTGACTCTGTGGGCTGCAGCCAAGCTGACTGGCAGCAGCTCACGCATGTTTCTTGTCCTGGTGCTCCTAGTCTCTCCCTCTGAAAGGCACCAACAAGCCAGGCTTCCATAGTGCCCTGGTTAAGTCAGCATCTCCCAATCCTGCTTTTTTAGCCATTTCCTATATCGCTTTAGGCATTTATTTTGTTTTCTAATACATGCATTAGTATGACCACCTGCTGGCAGTTTTTCTACAGAAAATCCATTATGTTTGTTGGGCATGATCTTGATGTCACTAATGTCATTTTTATAGTGCAATTTTAATTGTAACAAAGCCTAAATTCGAAAACAACTGACTATAACTGAGAAACATAACATTAACATTAACATTAACTTTGACGCCATGTCAGGGGTAACATCTTGGCAGTGACATCAGCGGGAGTATAAGAGGCGGGGGCACCCGTGCGGCGTGTCAGAGACTCCTGCCGGTGTCAGTGGGCCACCATGCGCGAAATTGTGCACCTGCAGATCGGACAGTGTGGAAACCAGATCGGCTCCAAGGTAACGATGACCGCCAAACCACTAAAACGGGAGCGACCGGCTCCTGTGGTCAACTTTAAAGTCTCCTCTGAACTGACATTTAAGCGGTATAGAAACCAGGGCAAATATTATACTTAAAATAAAACTCAAAATTAGCTTTTCATGAACATAAACTTGATTGGAAAAATTGTTGGGTAGTTTGATATGTATAGGCATACAACACTACTGAATTTCTTATAGTGTATATTTTTGAATAGAAATGCAGATATTATTATTATTATTATTAATAATAATAATAATAATATTAATATTAAACATTTTCAGGTTTATATTAAGCATGGTTCAGCTCTAAATGAGATATTCTTTGCATTCGTGGTTAATGCACCAAGTCATGGCCTGGCTAACTGTCTCGGGGAGTTCAGAGGGTGTTCCTCCTGAAGTTGTTTGCCTCAAGATAAGAAAGAGGAAGGTTTATCTCAACTGCAGAAGACGGAGGACTGGGCAAAAAATACTGGCATGGAGTGTGTTTTATTATACTGCATTATGATCAGAAAAATATGATCACAATGCATAACAAATGTATAGATATTTTCAGGCATTTTATGACCATTTTCAATAAGTAGAAAATTAGAATGAAATTGCTTAAACGTAATATATAGCCTTATATTTCATGTAATTGAATATATTTTTGTGCCTCCATAGTTTTGGGAAGTCATCAGCGATGAACATGGAATCAACGCAGTGGGAAATTATGAGGGTGACTCTAACCTACAACTGGAAAGGCTCAATGTCTACTTCAATGAAGCGCATGGTAAGTATAAACAGCTGCCGCGTTAATACTGTGGTGTTTAACTCTAGCTGCATCCTAAAAAGTCAACATGTTTCTTGCTGGTTAGGGGGGAAGTACGTGCCACGTGCCCTGCTTGTCGACCTGGAGCCCGGAACCATGGACAGCGTCAGGGGTAGCAAGATAGGTCAACTGTTCAGACCCGACAACTTCATTCATGGTGAGAAGTGCCCCCCCCCCCCCCCTCCCACACAAACAACGAGAGGGAGTGGGGAAAATGCACAGGTGCTTTCTTTTTTTGTGTTGGTGTTTTAATACTCATCAATAAAATAAACAAAAAAACTTA
>JAODKE010000138.1:1726115-1744653 GCA_026779605.1 Mormyrus hasselquistii
GGGCCCGAAACCATGGACCGCGCGAGGGGGGGAAAGATAGGCAAACTTTCCACACCCCCAAACTCCTTTCAGGGTGGAGGGGTCCCCCCCCCCCCCCCCATTACAACATCCAAGTGAGAGAGTTTGTGGAACATGACACGTTCATATCTTTTACTGCTATGGATTCATAACACCAGTAAATAAATTAAATATTACACCTTTCACCAGAAGTAGTAAATTTTAAATAAATAGTATTTTTCCAAACAGCTCTTTACTGCTGTGATCAGTATAGTAATATATAGTTCCTGAAATTTTCTTCCTTCTAAGCTAATTAACGTATTATGTGCTTTTCTCTCCACAATCAATAGGTAGTTCTGGAGCTGGGAATAACTGGGCCAAAGGGCACTACACAGAAGGGGCGGAGCTTGTCGAAAACGTGATTGACAGAGTCCGCAACGAATGCGAGAGCTGCGACTGTCTCCAGGGGTTCCAGTTCGTGCACTCCCTGGGCGGTGGGACCGGTTCAGGCATGGGAACGCTGATCATTAACAAGATCCGCGAGGAATATCCAGACCGCATCATGAACAGCTTCAGCGTCATGCCCTCCCCGAAGGTTTCCGACACGGTAGTAGAGCCCTATAATGCCACACTGTCTATCCACCAGCTGATCGAGAACACAGATGAGACCTACTGCATCGACAACGAGGCTCTATATGACATCTGCTTCCGCACGCTCAAGCTCACCACACCTACCTATGGTGACCTTAATCACCTGGTGTCCCTGACCATGAGTGGGGTGACTACCTCCCTGCGCTTCCCTGGGCAACTCAACGCTGACCTTCGTAAGCTAGCGGTCAACATGGTGCCCTTCCCTCGGCTGCATTTCTTCATGCCGGGCTTCGCCCCACTGACCAGCAGGGGGAGCCAGCAGTATCGCGCGCTCACTGTGCCAGAGCTGACGCAGCAGATGTTTGACGCGCGTAATATGATGACAGCCTGCGATCCTAGACATGGCCGCTACCTCACCGTGGCCGGAGTGTTCCGCGGCCGCATGTCAACCAAGGAGGTGGACGAACAGATGCTGGCCATCCAGAAGAAGAATAGCACCTACTTCGTGGACTGGATCCCGCACAACGTCAAGGTGGCTGTGTGTGATATTCCACCACGTGGACTCAAAATGGCCTCCACCTTCATCGGTAACAACACAGCCATCCAGGAGATATTCCGTCGCGTGGGCGAGCAGTTCTCCGTCATGTTCCGTCGCAAGGCCTTCCTGCACTGGTACACTGGGGAAGGCATGGATGAGATGGAGTTCACTGAGGCCGAGAGCAACCTGAACGACCTAGTGTCTGAATACCAACAGTATCAGGACGCCACTGCAGACCAGGAATGGGAGCCAGAGGAAGGAGCAGAAGAAGCAGGACCATCACTGGCAGGCACTAAATCTCAGACCAGAACAGAACTTAAGACTCAAATTATAAGTGAAACGCCGAACGAAACTGAATGATGGGCCAATGAAAATTCTGCAAATGACCATCACAATGTACATCTTATCATAGTGACAATTTTATATGTTTGGGGGTGTGCGCTATCTACCTGTGCTAATATATCATCGTTACCAATAAGAGACCAAAGCAGGGACTTAAGACCATCAAAATATTGCCAATAAATATTCAAGGCACAATTTTCAAAATTATTTTATTGTAATTTTCATGATTTATGCATTTAAATCTTACTGTTGAAAATTAGAGTTGTGATGTGTTGCCATTCGAGTACCCACATATCATTGTTAATTCGTATACATGGTTATATTATTACCAATGAAGACCTTAGTCTTGGTAGTTTAATTGGTAAAATATCTCTACACCAAATGGTCAATGATCATCAGTATTTGTCTATATTGCCCTGTGGTCATCAACAATTGTAAATAAACAGCAAAACTATTCTTATATCAAATCTTTAAATTCCCATATGTAATGTTTGGAATGGAAACTGGCTTTATAGATTTTTGTATTGAAATTGAATAAATTGTCTCCTGAAAATTATTTCGAGGATTTTGTCTGTAAAAAGAGATAGAAGCAATAAGATACAAATATTTTTAGGTGAAAGAAACTGATTTCTTTTCTGTTTTTTTTTTTAAATGTAAACCTCTGGGAATCATCCAATAACGCTTTTCAAATCTGTAAAAAATAAATTACTTTTGAAACACTACGTTTGAAACGTTATTTCGATGAGTGAAATATATTTTTGACTCAGTCGACATCCATTACATTGAGAGAAGATGCTTGGGTCAGTTATACTTTCAATTTAAATCAACAAGAATTGAAAAAGTAAGCGCAATTGGGCTATTACGAGTTAATAACGTACATTGGGAAACTGTTTTCGTTCCTAAAATACAGCAGCAATTTAAACACAGAATAAGCGAACAACCCCTCCCTTCCATCGCCTGACTGTGAAAGATTAACCAAACGGGAACAGTGCGCACTTAGATAAAACCATCCGTGGACTTCCTCACCACATTAGGGGGAACCCCACCTAAATACCAGTACAAAACGCGAACATCTAAAAATGAAAACTTTAAGCAGAATACATATTGTTCAGCAAATTCATTTTTATTTAATGTCTTGACATTGTTTTAACTATTGCATTTAACTGCATATACATTGTATACGGGATTTAATACATTATGCTGTCTGATTTACATTGCAGCGATGACGTGAAACACTGACGTAGATGAGTCTAAACAAACAGTAGTATAAAGCCGAACAATTTTTTATATATATTTTATTCGATCATGAGTATGTTGTACATTTACAATCAAATAAATTCATGTGATTCTCCTCAAAGACAACGAGCACACGCTTGCTTCTTTCCCACAAAACTTTGCGACAGATCTCTCTCCAGGCTCCTGCAGGGGAAGAGTATCACATGGTCGAACTTTAGTTTTATCGAGTCGATTAATTCATTCCTTCTCCGTCCCGCTTGTCCTACACATCGAATCAAATTATATACACTGTCTACTTTAAAAAATGTTATCTTTACACGAACCACAGCTGCTGGGTGCCATTTACTTACATGCCGACTTCGCCTTGATGATCTTGACGTTTGCTTCGGCAGCTTTCTGCACCTCCACCCTGAGCTGCGGTTTCAGCGCCGCCCGGAGGACCCTGGCGCAGACTGCGGAGTATCTGATGTAGCTGCGGAATTAGACGCTTTAGACGCTTTCAAGAAACCCCCAGCATCTCTGTCCATAACTGGTCGTGTGAGACCAACATCTCACTTATTTATTACACAAGCAACACAGTGTATATAAAGCACGTATCCAAGAACTTATCGAATTCGCTGAAGCGTCTCAAGAAAATTCGAATTATTCACCTGTGAGTGATAAAATGTATTACCATGGTATAGCGTGAGGAGACTTTTACATGCCGTTTTATATGACACGTACACACATGCCCGCACAAAAATAAAACACGTTACTGCTTTATTTTACCTGAGGCCAGCTTGTCTCCAATAAGCAACCATTTTCCCAGATAAAATGATTCACTCAAACCTAGTCAGTTACTCAAGGACGACAGGATTAATGCCGGCGACCGGATTTCCGCTCTCGGGTCCGCTCTTCTATTCCTTTGAATTGCGTGTGAACCGTTAAATGTGACTCACTACTGCCACCATCCTTTCTGGAGGTTATCGACACATTATGTTTTGACTTTGGGGAATGTCGGTGTGATTAAAACACCTATTACTAAAATAACAGCTTATACAGAAGTACGACAATACATCTTATCATTAAATATTTTTTTCAATGTTCAAAGTATGATTAATAATCTGCAAATAAACGCATCAGTGACACCAGTGACCTCTATTTAACAAATTACATTACTCTTTGAATTTAGAATAAACATCACTTTCACTTACGTTGGTCTATATGAGGAAAGGTAATTTTATTTGATATTTGGGAAGAGCATCGATGTTAACTTCACACACAAAAACCGTTTGTTCCCATTTAAAAGAGCACTGGGTCTCAGAGAGCAGCACGTGGCTTCTAGTTGCACGTGGCAAGGGGACCTGAAGAACAACATACTATGTCAAGGCCAGGGTCAATAAAACCGCACAGCAATGTCTGCAAAACAAAATCTCAAATGACAAGGAGCAGATCCTCATCCTGTAGGTAATAACTCGTGGAAGCACCATTTGTGCAATAAAAAAGCATTACAGGACGTTTACATCTAGGCCACCCTGCCAGAGAATCCTCTACCTGAAATGAATCCAGAATAATTTCAAATCCGACAATGGCCAGTGGGAATGGAAAAACGATCACAGGTCAGAAACTTTGCTCATAACTTTTCACTTCAGATGAACCAGTCATATGTGGTCTGTTAACTCAATTAAATTTGCTCAATTACTGATGTCGCGGCAATAAAAGAAAGCCATAAAACTGTGGCATGAAGTGAAATCAGGACTGCATATCATGCTCGCCTTACAAAATAGAAATAAATAGTAACACAGATGAACCTGCAATTCTGGAGTTTATTTTAATCTTCGTATGACCACATTATTTACAATCAATATCAGAATACCGGATCAAGTAGGTTCATTAAATGCAATCTTCCAAAAATTAGAATGATCATAATACTAAATAAAGTTTATAATATCGTTGAAATGATCTGAATTGCTTTATGATTACATGCAAATATATATTTAGTGGAAAATAAACCCGCACCACTGCATGATATTAGCCAGGACATCTGTTCGGCAGGTATGTTAACATAAAGTAATCTAATTATATAACCATATCCGACCACCACTACCAAGACCCTATTTGGAATGAAATAACCTCTCCTAAACGCCTTCTTAGTGCCACCGCCCACTTTAAGAACAGTATGCGGAACTGCATCATAGCGACCACGTGACTTCCGGAAGATTTGAGGCGTATCTTGGGCCGCCCTCTTTTTAATTGACTGCGAACGACATTTTGTCTGCAGTTGCCGGGTCCACTGTCTAGAATATTCCATTTGAGCTCCAGAAACAGACTACATCATGAAAATCTGGACATCAGAACACATATTCAAGTAAGTGAGCTGTTACTGTAGAAACAGTTTAGTAGTTTTTATGTCTTTTTCCACACGTTGCTGTCATGTGGCGAGAGAACGTGGGACGAATTGGCGCCTTATCGGTTACTTCCCTCGACTCTTAAGTTATTGGCATTAGAAGTTTGATGGTACCTCAGTAGTTAAGTAATCGACATTAGAAGTTTAATGGTAAATAGCTCAAATGCACACTTGTGGGCTCAATTATGCTTTAAACTCTCAATAAGTTTGAGTAAAATGGTTAAGTCTTGAGCATGGGAACATGAATCTGGAAGTGCGCCGCTAGTTAAAGGGAACCGTTCTTTCTAGAATGTCAGGCTAGTAGGTAGCTGGTACGATGACTATAGCTACCAGACTCTTGGCATAAACTGATCATTGATACTGGATTTCTTGCCAATTGACTGCTACATATAACATAATTTCATGCGCCGCATTTACAACAATGCCATTGACTGTTAACGTATAAATAGCTTATTGATAAACTCATCAGACCTGATTATTTCGATTCGCTAGCATTGACACACATCCTCACATTCATACATCAGCGGTACGTTGTTGTAGTTCTTAGAGCCGTATTTAATTAGCTGTTGTAAAAATTATAGTATAATAGTTATACCAGGTTTGTTATGTGTAAACTCTTTGATAAATAATAATAATTTTAAAAAATGATTATTTAAAACTTGTAAAGAATAATTGTGATAATGCTCTGACAGTTCCAGCATGACCTTCCTATAAATGTCTCCCTGACCTCGTGTCACTCTAAAGTATTTCGTTGCAACAATTCCGCAATGTTAGATTGCATAATTAACCTTGTGAAGTGTCAGGCGGCGACTTGGCTTACTTGGCCTTTACCCTGCGTTCTCTAGCCACGACCTCAATTGCGTCACCTGCCGACGTCAGGCAGCTTCCTGTATCCATGGCCATCGACCAGATGTTTACAGGGCAAGCGTCGGACGTGTAATTTCGTTACGTGCGTGTTAAAGTAACTTAATACGACACACCTCATTAGTAAGCTTACATTCTCAGTTTAGTTTTTTTCCTAGAGCTGATAATGCTTTATAAAAATGCTGTAGTCTTACCTTTCTGTGTTTCCGAAAGTTGTATTGTTGTCACAATAGATCTGTTTGTGCATGTATGCCCTTATTTGCTTGTGCTGAGCGATCTGTATGATAAGCATGCCACTCAGCAGTTCTGTAAGACCGGTATGCCATCAACATTTAAAGTCCATTGACTGGCTGTGGTAACTAGCTTTTCAGTGGTCATTAATGGTTAATGCTTGCACAATAAATTCCAGCTGCGGGGTTGATTTTTAGAATGCATTTTAAATGTAATCTAGATTTCCAAGCACTGCATGTGAAAGTGTATTAGGGTCTGTGTTCCAGTACTAAACCCTGTCTCCCTTCTTTCCAATGCAGCCATCCATGGGAAACTGTGACCAAGGCAGCAATGCAGAAGTACCCCAATCCCATGAACCCGAGTGTGATTGGAGTGGACGTGCTTGACAGGGGAGTGGACTCGCAAGGTCGTCTCCACAGCAGCCGGCTTCTCAGCACAGAGTGGGGTCTTCCTTCCATTGTCAAGTCTGTAAGTGTGAAACAATCCCAAACATGATTCTGGCTCAACTTCTGATATTTCAAAACTGGAGTGGAAGAACTTTTTCAAAGCGGTTGAAGTTAACAAAGGTTTGCAGTTTTGGACACTTTTTTACAATCAAATGCTTTGGCTCGATTCTGCATTTTTACAGCAGTAACCAAGAACATAATGGAATCGTTTTGCATCGGTTACTTTTGTTTTATATACATTTTAGAAACCTTTCATTGTTTTGCAAATTTATGTTTCTCATTTAAAATCTGACTTGCTATGATAGTCACATGACACTTTTCTGTCATGTGGGCAGTTTCAGGGGGTCTTGTTTTAGCATGTGTCCCACCAGCTCACGGGACCCAGTGACCTTACAGGCAGGCTATTTCTATTGGGGTGGGGGTGAGTGGTGGTGGGGCTGGCAGTACTGGGGGGGTGTGGCCTCGCTGGCAGGGAGCACACGGTGTCCGTAACAGAGCGTACCATTCCACAATCTCTTGTGCAGTAACCAGTGTACTGAACCCCCCCCCCCCCCCATCCCATATGGGGGTTGGACTTGACTGACTGTACGGCTTGTGCGCAAACTTTCATCACGAGGAGATTTTAATTATGTCCAGAAATGTTCATGTCTGTCTTTCAGAGGGATGATAAACCAGCACCCCTTTAGTGTACTGATAAATTAGGATTGTGTTTCATTCTAAGTTTGGTGTGATTCTTTAGCTGTGATAACTTTGTGTGAAGTTTCACTGCCCATACGTCTTTTCGGGGGAGTGACACAGTAGAGGGGGGGCATTGTGGACATGAATAAAGTCAATTGGTGTGTTTTAATGCAGGCCATGGGTCAGATCAAACTGTCATTGATTACATCAGCCTGAGTACTGATAAGAAATCAGTGTTGGGGTAATGGGGGCTTGACCTCAGCTTTGCCAACCTGTGTGCATTTCTCTCCTCAGCTGATTGGGAACACAAGAACGTGCACATACATCCAGGAACATTCGGTGGTTGATCCCAGGGGGAAGACGTTTGAATTAAAATCTGCCAACGTAAGTTTCTTCTGTTCCTTGTGATTCTCGTGCTGGGACAGATCGGTGTTTCGAGCTTGTGGATTGTGTCTGCTTGTCACATGTCTCTGCAGGGCTGCTCACTTAAGCAGCACGTGCCGTTTCATAAACAGGGCAGCAGTGACCTTTGTGTTGACATTCGTGGTCTTTCCCCACTCTCACAGCTCACATTTACCAACTTGGTGTCTGTCGACGAAAGGCTCGTCTACAGACCACACCCCCAAGACCCAGAAAAGTAAGACTTTCGTGGACTAGAGCTGTGCTGTTTTTGTCATTCTCACAAAATGCGGCTGCTTGCCTGCTTCTTTCTTGCTCTGCTGGGTATGTCGCCGCAATTGAAACCATCTCCTCTTGTTTGTCCAGTCCTTTCACTTTATATAAACAGAAAAGTAAAAAGTGATTCTGTTCACCTTGGTGAAATAACGGTTTCATTAGAATAATGACCATCACTGTCATTGATAGTAAACTGGCCTTGATGGGTCTCTTGTTACCTTGCAGGACAATATTGACCCAGGAGGCCCTCATCTCTGTGAAGGGAGTCAGCCTGAGTAGCTATCTGGAAGGTCTCATGGCTAGCACGATCTCAACAAATGCTGGCAAGGTAACATCACTCAACAGCATGATCTGTGTGGAATATGGGGGGTTCTTTTATGTTCTAGTCGTGTGTGCTGAGATACACCTAGCATTGATGCTCACAGTATGCTCTGGCCTTATATCACAGGGCCGTGAGGCGATGGAGTGGGTTATCCGGCGGCTGAACACCGAGATCGAGGAACTGGCCGCGACTGCACGGGGCTCCATCCGGACGCCCATAGCTGCAGCAGTCACGGAGGAATGACCCTCACTATGAAGTCCCCAACCACCCCAGGAACCACCACCGTCTCCCACTTTACTCTGACTGCAGAGGGGTACTCCCTGTCTCCAGCGAACCCTCTCTCTGCCTCGCCTTGCTCACCTCAGCTCCGTCTCCTCACTGGCACCAGCTGCCTTCGTCTGATGTACGGGGCGACGCCGAGGGAGGCGGGCAGTATTTATTACCCAGCAATTAGACTCTGGTATAGCACTGGGGGCTTGGTGACGGGATCCTGGCATCGCTTCAGATATGACGGAAGAGAAAGTCTTGATGAGGTGCTTATCGAAAACAAGTGGAGGTCTCTCAAGCCAGCACACGGTTGCATTTTTGCATGCCGGTAAATGCATTGACAACATTGCGACGAAGATGGTGCTTATGGAATTAAGATGGAACTTGCATAAGCTGGATCCTGAATGAACACCTCTGTCAGGCCCCATGTGAGCTGCCTCTGTCTGACTGGTTCCCAGTGCTGTGTCTTTGTCTGTCTTGCCTGCAGTATATACCACACTTGCTTGGTTGCCTAGGCAAGTATCTCTGCACTTGAATGTCAAGTACTGTAAATTTCTATTATAATTAATAATATTTTATTTTCAAAGTACAAGCTGAAATGAAGGGAACATGTTTAACAAAAGAAATCCTGATTTCTGGGAGTTTCTTCTGGTTTGCAGAGGACCATCTCAAATGCTGTGAAGCAGCTTAGGGGGGTAGCTCCTGAGCTTTTGCCCTCTCTTCTTGTATTGATGTGGCACGGAGGGATACGACGAGGAAGTCTGTAAAGGGCCGAGTGTAAAATGAACGTGCGGTTTTCCAGAACATTCCTGGGAAGGCGTGTGTTTGGTGTTCTCGTGCGTTTGCGGTGGTCCTCTGACGCCATGCCGATTTGCCGAGATATCACATGGATCTCATCTTCATATGCAATTTCCGTTCTCTTACATTTTTAAGTCCTTGTGTTTGATAAGAACAAGTGTTTTTTTTTTATTTTTATTATTTAAAAAAAAAAAAAACTGACTAGGAAAAGTAAACGACTAACACTCGTAGAAGTGAGAGCAATGGGCAGTTTTGCTTTTTTTCCGGTTACGCTATGGAATGTGGAACATTTTTAAAGAAATTTAAACTTTTAACATAATACTACAGCGTATTGGAGACAGCTTAAAGCATTTCTACGCACAATGACTAAAAATGATGGACAGTACACAAGTTCCTTTTTGTTCTCAGTTGGGTGAGTACTGGGACAGGGGGAAATGCAGGTACATTTTGCCAGCTCTGTTTCTGATATTGGGGCAATTCCTGCTATTCTGATGATACAAAATAATTTATTTATTTATATAGCAATGGAAGTGGCTTGTGTGTATCTCCTTTGGTGGCAATGATGAATGTGTGTTCTGTTCTGCCTGATTCACTTCACTTAATTGACTGGTACATGTAATTAGTTTATTTGTAGTTGTAATGTAGATCTAATGTAGAGTTATTACCAGCAAGTAATGATACGTGTTGGCAGCTTTATTGCGAGTCAGCATTATATTCTGGTATATTGTTTTGTTCATAAGTGAACTTTGGATGCTACCGGTCTCGAATACTCGGCTGTTATTGAACTAATACATTTTTATGTTACAGATTGTCCAGATACAGTTTGGACACGAGGGGGGTGTTATTTAAAATGTCATGGAATAGATCTCTAAACTGCACTCACCTTAATTCAGCACTTAAAGCAGTACTTTTAAATGTAATGCCTGCTAGTATATGTTACCCATGTCAGTTTCTTAAAACTACATTTTTTTTAATGTAGTAGTGCAGTGTTTTTTTCAGACTCCTGGTTAAAATTGTCAATTTAGGAGAATGAGTCGTGTTGAACGGTGCCAAAGACGCCCCCACCTGGTATAAATGATGATACATGAATACTTGCTGCTTTTCTGACTCATCCGGTGAAGTGTGGCTGCGAACACCAGCCAAATCAGTGCACGTGTCAATTGCGGCTGTTTCTGAAATAAACTGCAGTTTTACAGTTACTCCTCTCGTGTTTATTTCTTGACATCCCGTGCCTTAAAAACCTGATAATTTATGTGCTGTACTACCAAGAAAGCGGCGGGGAGAAGTCGATTTCCTTGCCACAGTAATAAGACACAGTAGTTACTTTGTATGATGTTAACTCAAGGACGGTCCATCAGACCCATTTAATTTTACTAGTACGTGTAGATTTACATACATGTTTACATATCTATAGGCATTACTGAGATCAATGCCTACTGAGAGTAAAGGTAAACCGACAACTAAAATATAACATCACAATAATGTTAATTGAATGGTTAAATTATTGGAGCTAAGGGGAGATGTAAAATGTCCATCAACACTCATTTTATACTGAGAATTGCGCAGCTTCCTTGGCATAGTCGATTACGTCACGACGCGCACGGCCAATGAGAAGCCCAGAATTAGCAGCCAGAGCCAATCAAAACCAGATTAGGTTTAAAGGCGTATGGCAGAGGGATTTTTGAATTTAAACACTGGAGCGAGCCTTGAGCTGCTGCGCTGATGGTCAACCTGTTATTAATTTCTGTGAAATCCAGTCAACAATTCAGAAGGTTCTTAAAATAAAATTAAGCCATTGTAAGTATAAGCATGTTTGTTTTCATTATATTGTAAGCTAATGTTAATTGTGTTGTCTGCGGATAGAAATACCAGTTTAGCTTAGCAGTCAGAGCTGGGAAGGTCACACGTATATGCGACCAACTCAGCTAGGTAACATCGAAACTAACTTTTCATCGAATGATGAAAATAATGTCTTAACCTTTATAAATGGTTAACTTCTAAACTGGTTTCTGCAATTGACTCCGTTAGCTTAGCATCTAAGCTAATCACTTCCCTATTCGATCAGAAGTTTTGTCGTAAAAAGGAAAGTAGAACATTAATCTGATTGTTTCACTGAACAGTGCAAAGGTTTTTGACCTACACATTACGAATAATATTAATCTTATTAGCACAAACTGCTTTATGGGTAGACTGAACAATGTCGTGTAAATCCAACCGGGAGGTGGCTATGCTACCGGCGCTTTGGGTTTCATTTGCTTGATAGTTATTGTTTTGACAGAATAAAACATGTTTTTTCAATGATTTCTTTTAATCCTATAAATTAGGTATGATGGATGCTGCAAGAGTAAAGACTATACAGGACCTCAACAGTCAGAGAAAGTCAGATGGAAAGATGGTGGGTGACTTCTTAACATGGCCGCCGGAATAATGCTTGGCCCCTTAACTTCTAAACGGGGTTCACTGAGTGATTTAAGGTTTCATAAGTGAAATAAATTCGGCAGTTATGGTGCCCTTTAATTTTCCAGAAGAGCTTTGGTGCAGTTATTGTATTTATATAAATAACTTACTATGTTGCATGCTGGCTTGGAATCTGGATGTACGTTAAATATGATCGTTGATGGACTTAAACCTTCCTCTAAAGGCCAGCAGTGAGGTGCCGAGGCGAGTTCCCATATCGCAGAGCTCCCACAGGTCCGCAAAAGCGCAGCCTCAGCGGGTTCTGGGTGCATCCAACGGGCCACAGCGCGTACAGCGTCCCATCGGACCGCATAAACCTGCGCCCTGCGCTAAGAGCGGCAAGGCCGCGCAGGCCGGCGAGCAGAACACCCCTGCAGTTCAGGCTCAAAGTAACGAGCCGAGCAGGAAGGAAGCGGCTGCTCCAGATCCCAACAAGAGCGTGAGCACTTCTGCGAAAGAGAAGGCATCAGGTACGTTAATGAAACTGTGCGTGAGTGTTTAGTAAAATAATCACTTAACAGTGTGTGGTGGGTTTGGGAAGAGTGAGAAGAAGAAATTCTTTTTATTTGAAATTACAGATAACACTGGGACTGCAGAATCAACGGAGACTGCAAAGTAAGAGATTTATTATTTATTTTGTGACACCATGTGCCATATCTGCAGCTTTTTGAAGTTGATTTCCATAGTGTGGGATTAGGTTTGGTTTGAGGGTTTTTCTGGAGTGTAGGTTGTTATTGTGCGATACTGATTGTAAATGTCCACTCCTCGCATCCATAGGAAACGGTGGAGCTTGGATAACTTTGATATTGGGCGTCCCTTGGGCAAAGGCAAGTTTGGTAACGTGTACCTGGCAAGAGAACGTCAGTCAATGTTCATCCTGGCTCTGAAGGTCCTTTTCAAGCAGCAGCTGGAGAAGGCTGGTGTGGAGCATCAGCTCAGGAGAGAGGTGGAGATCCAAGCCCACCTTAGGTGGGTGTCTGAGTGCAGTGAGGGCCGGTCTTGGGCAAAATGCTGCGTGACATAAGTACTAATATGCAGTTTTCATACTAATGTAATACTTTGTACTACTATGGCTAGCTATCATGGTGTCATTCATCTGTCATCTATTGTGTATTGAAAATACATATATGTATTTTGTGTGTGTATATATATGAATATGTATGGGAATACAAAGGTCTTGATATAAAGTACAGATGTTCTTTGCTTTACGGTAGTTCAGCTTATTAGAATTTATCATGGTGCGATAGCGATGTGCATGCAGTGGCTGTGAATACCGATCTTCACGGGATAGAGATCAATGGCAGCACCACACAGCTTCTCCTCCAACCTCTGTAGTGACTGCGAGTGTAAATATCTCTTATAGTGTGTAACAATGTATCATACAGTTCCCCTCCACCCCTCCCCCCCTCATGTAATTGACCATTTCCCTCCCGTGAAATAAATTTCTATGTATTTATTTACTTTTCAAATACTGGTATTTAGTGTAGTTACAGAATTTTTCCCCTGGGATCATTCATCTTATTTTTTTTCCTTCTCAGTGAGTAGTTATTTATTTACTTAGTATATTTTCCACTTACATTGGGTGCGTTGCAACATAACCCCCCTGTTGAGGAGCATATCTATATGCATGTTGCATGAAATATCCCAAAATAAGTCGGATGACAACCTCGGATGAAAACCAAGTAAAATTTTGGCTGATCTTAAAGGTTACATTGTAGATTTCCTGTTTAATCAGCTGCTCCTCCCCCACGCATTTCCTCAGGCATCCAAACATCCTGCGCCTCTATGGCTATTTCCATGACTCTTCCCGTGTTTACCTCATCCTTGAGTTTGCACCCAAGGGAGAGTTGTACAGTGAGCTGCAGCGCTGTGGCCGCTTTGATGAGCAGCGAACTGCCACGGTAAGATGCAGAGAGATTCAGTGTTGGCACATTGTAATGTTACGTTGCAGTATGTAGTTGATGTATTGTTGTTACTGCTAAATTTACACTACATTGTTACAGGAATGATACATTATGCAGTAATCGATTGAATTGCTTTAATATTGCATTGAGTTATTACTGTGGTGTTACAAATTCCACCGTTTAACAATACAATGGAGATTTTGTAGTGTGTTTGTCACCAGAAAAACAGATTTGTCTGTACTGAGAGATTTGCTACAGCCTATCACCTCCGCTGCTTATTTTTGGATTTGTTTATCTATTATATACATTGAAGGTTTTTAATGATTGTAAGCTAAGTGCAGCGTTTCCTGTAAGTGTAGCTGTGTGTTGATTTTTGGTTTTTCTTTTTTGTAACTCCCTCCTTTTGTAGTACATCACCGAGCTGGCAGACGCCCTTCAGTATTGTCATTCCAAAAAGGTGATACATCGGGACATTAAGCCAGAAAACATACTCCTCGGTGCCAATGGGGAGATAAAAATAGCCGACTTCGGCTGGTCTGTCCACACTCCTTCCTCGAGGTGATGTGTTAATTTTCCTGACATCTTCCTCCCCTTTAACCAGAGGGCACTGTGTTAACACAATTTTAAAAGGTTTTTTAAAATGACTTTTCCACCTAGTTTCTTTGGCAAGTGTTCACCAAAGTGATAATGTTGATGATGTTAGCATGGAGAATGTACAGAGGATTACAAACTTTTTGTAAACCATTTTTTGTTTGTGTTAAGTCAGCGCTAGAAAACATTGCAAGTCAATGAAGAATTCATTTTTTTTTTTTTTTTTTTTTAAACATCAGTCATTATGGAGAAATCCACATCTGATCTTTTTATTTATTTTTTTATTTAGGAGGTCAACTTTATGTGGCACTTTGGATTATCTGCCACCTGAAATGATCGAAGGGAGGACTCATGATGAGAAGGTGGATCTGTGGAGTTTAGGAGTTCTCTGCTACGAGTTTCTTGTTGGGAAGCCAGCCTTCGAGACAAAAAGCCATGAGGAGACCTATCGCAAAATATCAAGGGTATGTAGCTCTCAGGTTGCCTTAAGGGTTTGTGTTTCTTGGTCCTCAGACCAAATGATCTCCGCTGCCTTAGGTCTGACTTTTTCTGGTTTTTCCTTTCAACACAGGTGGAGTTTAATTACCCTGCACATGTGAGCCCAGGAGCTCAAGACCTGATCAACAAACTGTTGAAACACAATCCTCTGCACAGGCTCCCTATCCATGGGGTGCTGGCCCACCCGTGGGTGGTGGAGAACTCTACGAAGAAGCCCACCTACACGCCCCCAACTCCCCAGCCCGCAAGGCCTGCCCCGACATGCCGATCACAGCCGTAGAGCTTTGCTGCTCTTGCTGTTTGTGGAGTTGCAAACAGTACGATGCTTAAACTCTCGTCAAAGCTGAAGCTGGTCATGATTCAGACTGATGGCATTGACCGGCTGTGACTGGGATTTGGCTCAAACTGTTCCCATGGCAATTGCTTGAAAAACTTGTAAAGTATCGGTGTCTGCGTTCTTCTGTTGTGCTGTACTTTTAGACTTGCTGTTCTTCACTTGTCTGTTGCGTTGGGGGTTTGCTTTTAAACTCCTAGCACAGCGTCTCTGAACCGTGTTGGACTTTGAGGGTAGGTGATTCTGTTTTGCTGCTTACCAGGGTTTGCAGTTGATATGATGCATTTTTAATGTATACATTAACGTTATAAATACTTTATAAATAAATGTAACTTTCCAAATCCTTTAAATCACTTCAAAGATCCTTCGTTTGTGAATAGTGTCAACATACTGGAAATCAGGAAATCTATTGCATACCAAACATGTTGTCAACTATGAAGACGTCTAGAAGTAACCTGGTCATGCAGGTGGTCATCCCAATGCGAACTCTTTGCCTATTTGTGTATCTGCCATTTATTTTAGTGTTTGACATGTTTGTCCTGTGTGATTGAAGTCGTAAGCGGTATCTGATGGGGGATTAGAGCCCATGGATTGGGGGGGGTTGTCTGAATAAACCTAGAGCAACAAAAACTACTATCAAAAAATATCTAAATGTGGTATTTGCAAAAAGAGAAAAATAATCCCCCACTGAGGTGTGAAATTGCTGTTCAAGCCCAGGTGACACCATAGACTGGGGGAGGGAGTGGTGGTGGTGGTGGTGGTTTGGCTCCTGAGCTTTGCTAAGTCAGAGATACTGCCCTGGGCACTGTCTCGCCCTCGAGGCAACTGCAGAGAAATACTGGCTTTTGGTCTAATGAAAGTATGCTACGTATTTTGAGTATGAAACAAAGCGTGCAAGACCTGACCGCGTAACAGACCTCGCCCGTGCCTGCCGGGGAGTGCCAGTGAGGCACCTTCAAAGAGTCGTCAATCATTAATACACAGAAAGGCTTGTACCGGATGAGCAGCTTATTACATGAATCCCAGCCACTGTACAAGCTGTGCATCAAGTGTTGTTACCTTAATTGCTTCAGTGCATATATTATTACAATCGGGTCGAAACATCTGGTTTTCCAGGTATAAATCAACTGCTAGCAGAAAAGAAACCTTAAAAAAATCTAACAGTCACGGCATTGCTGCTTCCTTCAACATTGGCTCTGGGTGTTCTGGTGCCTTAAGCAAGATTACTTCGACAGCAGCAGACAACATATTGTCAGGTCATTTATGTTGGAAACATTTCAGTAGCACTGGGTATCTGACTGTTAGCTTTTCACATGAAAACGGTGCAATATTAAAACTAATGTAAATAATGTCGCGTAATACAACCACAAACATTTCTTTTGATTTTTTCCACTCGCTCCTTTGCTTTAATCAAACGTCGCCCACATGGGGGGCGACACTGACCTACTGTAAAATATAGCAGTGAGACTTGTCAATAGACCTGTACAGAATCACACTTGTAATTTTTATGTACTACACCTGGTTATAAAAGGCTTTGTTGCTTTGTACCGCGCCTCTACTTTTTTGGACTGTATTAGTTTTAACTCTCATCGGTTACGACGTGTTGTACAATTTGAATTTTACGTATAGCTATTTAACAAGAATTGAAATCGGCGGACAGATATACGTCTTTTTATCTTAACGTTTCTGTGAAATTATATTCAAGCAGTTTTATTCATAAAAAACATTTCGTAATATGGCCACGCGGCGGCGGTGTTGCCCTACGGTCTGTACAGACTGCCACTTAATGATCTAAAGGGAGACGTAACCGTCTTCTTCAATAAATAAATAAATCGTACATCGCTTAATCATTTAACCAGCAGCTCTATTAAGTGTATTTTTTAAACACACAACCTTCCTGGACCCTTAAAATTGTGTGAGGACACTGAGCTGATACACGGTATACGGCATTGTCTAGGAATGCAGCCGATAGTTCTGTCCTCTGAAAGGTATCTGCAATGGTTTCGGTCATTTGGCCGTCGTTTGGAATGAAAGTGTTCCTCTTTGTCCAAGTCTGAACTAATATTTAATTCATCCTCCTCCTCCTCCTCCTCCTCATCCCCATCATCATCATCATTGCTGGTGCCCCATCCTGGGTTGATCCCTGCCTTACAACCATAAGGTCCAGACCCCCCCCCCCCCGCCACCCTGAATGAGATAAGCGGTTTCAGAAAGTGAAAGGACGGATTCATCATCATCATCATCATCATCATCACAAGCTAGAAGTATTTGCTGCATTTTGGAGTTTCTGCCTTATATTCTTTACTCATTTCTGAATAGCTTGATCGATTGTTTTAGCTATAAGCCTGGGGGTGGGAACCTGAGGTTGTGACTCCTGTAATATTTAATTTGGTCTCATTCATTCCCCCAGTAAACATTTCGTTTTACTACGTTGAGTTCCCATCAATCTCAACCTTTCTCCCAATGCCATCAGCTATAAGAAATGACCGTATTATTGAGGGTAACGTGTCTAAACTCGGTTTTATTGGAGAGAAGCACAAATTAAACTGAAAACCTGCTCTCATCCATCCCCATTTTCTGTTGCCTCTGTCCTATTGAGTGCATGGGGTTCTGCAGTCTAAGGGCACAAGGCAGGGAAGAACCCGGGATGGGACACCAACCCATTGCAGGCCACACTCACACCTACAAACAATTCAGTAAGTTCCACTCACCTTAGTATGTTTTTGGACCGTGGGGAGAATCACGGCATCCAGGGGAAACTGCAGGATGACACAGAAAGCATATGCAAGCTCCACCTATGGGAAGCCAGGGTGGAGACCTGAATCCCAGTCCCAGAGACATGAGATGACAGTACTAACCACTGCACCACCACTGCAAACCACCGCACCACCACATCAATCTGGAGGACTGTCTGTAATCATAAGAATAAATACACTGATGCATCGCCATAAAACTTCATGGTTCCATATTGGTTCCATGGTTAATATATTAGCTCAGTAACACAGAACATGATCTTTGTCTTCACTCGTTCAGAGACCAACTGGTCAAATTCAACGTTCATCAGTCACTCAGACTTGAACCAGCTGAGAATCACTGCATGGATTATTTTTCACATGGTGGGGGTCCAATCCAGTTTTTTTTTTTCTTGTTTTTTATAATAATTGTATAATCCAGAGTGTTTACCATATGTGTTTTTGCACCCCAGCCGTGACTATGATGATTGTATTTTCTTCAGTTTCAGGGAACACATTTTTGGTCAGGGAGTGGGGGGGGGGGGGGGGGGTGGACCTTTTATTTACACACAACCACCAAATTTGTGGGGAATTTCCCGCTGGAGGGGGGCAATAATTCCAAAAAATAGGCCTCCTTTGTGGAATATTTTT
>JAODKE010000138.1:1744753-1766831 GCA_026779605.1 Mormyrus hasselquistii
CAACAAATGTTCTTGAGAACATGGGCATAGCTAGAACACTGCTGCGTGAACATGGGCGTAGCTAGAACCTAGAACGCCTTTATGTACACACATACACCATATATGTGTGGAATTTCCAGCTGGAAGGAGTCTATAATTCCAAACAATAGGCATCCTTTGTGGAATACTTTTAATGAAGTATATGCCTAATATGGTCGGGTACTATATGAATGCATATGAATATTTTTTCAATTTTCTGAGGAGAAAACAAGTCGTTTCTGATGGCCAAAAGGCTGTTCCGTTTGCACTATTCATACTTGGCTTCCTTACTTGAATCATCTTATCCTTTTCCTTGTCGAATCCATATGCAAGCAGACATTTATTGCTTTCTGATGGTTGACAAGACAAGGCCTTATTCAAACTTATGTTTGTTCAAGTCTCACCAAACTGATTTGCTTCATTCATACTAATTAACCAGTAATTGTGAACAGTACACAGGTTGTATTTGAACTCTCTTTATTGATCTAATTAAGGTATACCACAGCTGATATCTGATCTTTTTCTACATCACTTTGGAGGGCGAAAGTAACAGTGTAGATTTGGGTGTAGATGGTGAGACGTGTGCCTACCAATTTTTTGGGAGTACGGTGTGTGTTTAAGGGGGCGGGGTTAGGGGCTGATTTGATTCCTACCGAAGTTGACACCAAAGCTTTGGTCCTGATAAGGGACTAATTTGGACATTAACATACTGCATGAAGCCTTATGGGTTGGATTGGCCAAAAGCTGCTTCAGGTATATTCTTTAAGCATAACTTTTTACGGTATCTTACACATGTCATTGTGTAATGTTTAAATGTAGCCTAATATATGTTGCGTTGTATAACATCTTCATGAGGTGGCCGGTTAGCTCGGTTGGTTAGTCCGTGGTGTTAATAACGCCAAGGTCGTGGGTTCGATCCCCGTATGGGCCAGCATTTGGGGCAGCATGTGGCTCAGTGGGCTAAGCCTGTGTGGCTGTAAACTCAAGGTTGCAGGTTCAAACCCAGCCTCGCCAAGTCTGTGGCTCCTTGACGAAAGGCCCTTAACCCCCAGCTCCCTGGGTGCCCCAACAGGTGGCTGCCCTTCTGGGACAGCTTGCACTACAAAGAGCAAGTGAGGGAGGCATAAAGAATAATGGGTTCCATAATAATCTAGGGGCCCTAAGGGGATTTTACCTCACTCAAGCACCCTAATGAAAGGGTAAATAATCCTGAATCTTAACTGAGGAAGCAGCTCAAGGACTCAAAACTTTTATAGATTAAGATTATGAGATTAGGATGCTTCTGCTATTTATCGTTTTCAGCAAATATTTGATTTTAGTTGACATCCTAAACTTTTTCAAAGCATTTATTATTAAGGAATTTCCGGTAACTATCTATCTATCAGTGTTTCTCAAACCAGTCCTACTCCTAGGGAATTGGGAGAGAGTGAAAACGTGGACCGTCTGGGGGTCTCCGAGGACTGGTTTGAAAGACACTGGTATAAATGATGTAAATGAAGCAAAAGCCGAAGAACGCCACGTGACCTGCCCATCAAGCCGCGAAATGGCTTTCTCAATCCCAGCTGGGTACGACTTGGCTCCCAGGAATCTTCCGCGAGTAGCTTAGTTAAGATGGCAGAGACGTTCTACCCCCGGTGCCCTCCCTCTTTTCCACTACACATCAACTCCTCTTTACAGGTGATTTGTGTTCTTCTCAGCTGAATATTTTAGATTTTGATTGTATGACATGAGATTGCATAACGCTATTTATATATTTGCACACATCTTTGGTTATATAACTATATGTGTAACATTACGAATATTATGAAGAATATATAAAATCTACATTTATTTCCCTGTATGGTTTTTGACACCCTTATTGCACACTTACGCTTCTTAAATTGTTTTACTTCTTGCATGAAAGCATTTGGCAATATACCACGTTTGAACAGTTTTCTCTCAAAATATTAACACGGCACAGTCTCGCGGTTTTTTCTCATTTCCAGTCCAAGTCGGGGTGGATGGAATAACGTCAGCGCAAGAAAATGCTAATTAGATTTAAAACGTTATTACTTACAAATCGCAATGTAGTGAATCTGTTTAATATAAAAATCAATTAGAATCCAGTAAATGTATCATGTTTTGTGCATCTTGCCCAAATAACTTAAATATATAACGATTTTTTTTGTCTTAACCTTTACTATAACATTGTGTGTTTTGCATTCCATATATTAGACAGGCTTATACAATTCATTCATAGAAAACATGTTAAAATGTGATTACTTTTTAACATTGGGCCATTTTGATTATAAGGCGATTTTCTTAAGCTCGAGCATGCCGTTTGTAACAGTTTTTTAAGGAAATAAAAACTTTCCCCACGGAAAAATGATTATTATATGACTGTGCTCGTCGATAAAATAAGTCCGCATTTCAGTCCAGATGTCGACACAGAATGTGCAGAAGTCATTGGCCTACCATATGAAACAGGTATACCAGGCCTCCGAACAGCAAAAAAATCTGTTCTTTTGTGCATTGGAACTACTAACGTTTCTACCGTTGCAGTCAGAAAATATATTTTAAAGCTCTATTTCGTAATCATGTATCTCCATACATCTACCTGAGCGTTTTCTTAATTAATTCAGAACGGAACTCTAACGAAATACACAAATGTTTTTCAAGAACTGTTTAGTGTAAAACAGACACACTAAAATATATATATATATGCGCTTCTTCAAAAACAAGGTATTTGAATTTAATATATCCACATTTCGAACAACCTTGGATAGAGAATCCTATTGAATATTACAATGTAGATTGTTCATAAAAGGAGATGCGTATTGTTCCATATTCAATGGGACATAATTAACTTTAGTCGTGAAAAGGTTCTCGACTAATAAAATATGGCATGTGGTGCATAAAAATAACGGGCCATATGAATGCTTTATTTCGTACAAGCGGGACTGCTCATTCATCCGTTCATGATTTCACGATTGATAAAATCTAAATCGGCGCTCCAGAAGGGAATCCTTCTTATCTGGCATATGAATAAGCTGCCATTGGGCAGAGAATCCCCGCCTGAAAGATGCTGATAAAGGACACGTTAACACAAAAGTTGTGCTAGATGTTTAATTACAAATATACACGGATTTACTGGTTGGTGCGACGTTTGCCCTTTGATTATCTCCATTCCGTCTTTATATACAATCTTAATACACAGAAATACTTTTTAGTATTTAAACACCACGACCCTAACTGAATTATTGTCTTGGAAAGCCTGAAGATATCTTCGCATCCACATTTGGTATTGTGAAATGTTGACACTTATGGTCGATCGCATTTTCATCAGTTCCCCTTTTACTTGTTTTACGCTTAAATTGCGCTGTTAGGGTTATCACAACGGCGATGACACTTTTGAAACGAGATCCTGCTCACGTAAAAAAAATAAATCTTTCTTCTCCATATAATGTTTGAGATTTTATTCTATTTATAAAAGAAAAATACAGATCTCTTACCGATTCCGTTGTCGTCACACAAACAAAACACAGTAAGTACAATATTAGTTCACGTTTATTTTTCAATATATTTATTTTCACAATATATGTTTACGATTTTTGTGATATACATTCCATCTTTTTGAAACCACAATAACACCTACACATACGGCTTATAACAATTCCACAGGACCTGTTGGATTGCACAGAATGAAAAAATGTCCTCATTTCTTCATTTTTAAAATTAAACTTCAGAATTTATGACCCAAACAATTGAATTACGGAACATTAAATATTTAAGTTCATCTTGTTGACTGGAAAAATGCATACGGAACTGGTGCGAGAATATATGTCAGATAGGACATTGTATTCATAGACGACTTTATGAATTTATGATAAAATTATTTTATTTTAAGGTTCTCTTAAGTTATTAAATGTTTTAAAATACTACCTCTGTTTTAAAATTCTTCTTTTTCCACCTGGGACGAAAGGGGTGTAATAAATCTTCAGTAATAGCCTATTGAGGCCATATTGTTTAGTATTAATTATATCATTATATATTGTTTTGTTAGTTGCTTCATTATTTATATACTTATTTAAAAATTAAACTTATTAAGTATTTTTAGGTTTGACAACCTAGAAAATTTACTACTCTTTTCTCCAGTACTTTACGCTTAAGTAAAATTCTGGGAGTTGATTGGTTTCTTGCTGGATATTTTTCAGTTTAGTTTGAAATACATGAAGATTGAAGATGCATAGTTCACGTTTGTCTACATTAGTTCCTCTTAATAAAAATAACGTGCAATGATTACGGTCCTCATTACAATTATCAGAAGGACAGATTGCACTATTGAGCTATGTAACATTCTAAAATCATTGAATTCAGTTTGATTTCTCATTTGGCTAATATATTCATTCTATATTTCTGGTCTGAAGGGCTCGACAACTGCAGCTGTTTTTTAGAAGAAAAGATCAACAACCATCTATGTATTTTTCCTTATAATTTTCAAAATTATTATTTACAAATATGATGGTATTCTCAAATCTTCAGCGTCTTAATAAATACATCTGTAACTTGCATTAATATAGAATAATCTTGCCTGTCTGATTTTATTGCCTTAATTTTGATTTGGGAAGTACAAAAACCCAAATGACTTGGAAATCATATTAACACAAATCTGATCTCTATTTGAGTGTAAAGATCAGAAAGTTGCCATTATCTGAAAGCCCATTTCATTGTAATAGAGCATCATGTGACTTGTGACATCATTTTTTGTTCTCAGCTTTCACAGTTCAGTGCTGCATCAGGTAGAATGTTTCATGAAAATAACAACTAATATGATGATGCAAAGATGAACTATGCCTGTTCCAAAGTGTAGTTTCATAAGCACGTTTCACGTTTTGCATTCCTTAGTTGTAAACCCTTTACTCGACAGAAAAATCCAAGGAGAATCCTTTTTTATAGATATTGTGCATGTTTGTGTGCGAATTTGCGTGTGCCACTTGTGAATTGCCGTGGGGGTTCAGCACATGAGGGGCGCAAACCTGTGATAGCGTTATTTTCAGTGATGTTTCTCAACCAGTCCTTGTTAATCTTGTATATTATACTTGTACGCCTCTATGAGACCCTCCATTGAATGAATGAAGCCAGAAATGCTGCAAATACCCCCTATTACAAATATAGCAACATCGAAGAAGACTTGGTGCCACAGAAGCTTCCTCCAGAGAAGCTTCAGATGAAAGAGGCTGGGAAGCAGAAAGCACAAGCCGGCTCCTGTCAGGCTTCCAGTGAGACCCATCAGGAGGGCGAAGTGTGGAACATAAATGGCCATGAGCAACGTGAAGACCACCAAGCCACACCGAAGCGAGAGACCCCAGGCCTTCAGGCGTCCATCGCCTCCATAGCAATCGGGGAAGACTGCCCGTCCACCATCCTGGAAGAGGGATTTCTCCAGGACCTCCACCGCGGCAAAGAACGGCAGCGGGTACGACAGCAGTGCCTTCGCCACCAGGAAAAGGTTCACCACGGCCCGTATAGTTGACGGCAGGTTGTCTGTGATGACCTCCTTGGTTTCGTCTGCCCAGGTCAAGTAAGCCACGAGTGCAAACAGGCCCTTGAGGACACAGGCTGCGATGTGGGTCCAGTTCATCATGCAGTGGAACTCACTGGGCTTCTGCATGTTCCCCTCCAGAGATGGCAGGAAGATCTGCGACGTGTAGCTGAACACAATGATCCCGATGGAGATGGGGAATTTCTTGACGTCGATGTAGAACTTGACCTTATCCCAGGCCCAGTCTCGGGCCCTGGATAGGCAATAAGCTATGACAAGGATATTGATGACAAAATGGGCCAGCGTGCAGAGTAAGCTGAATTTGGAAACAGCCTTAAGGTTCTTGAGAAAGGCACACGGCAGTAGCGCGGCCGTGGCGATGATGGCCCAGGATTTTTGCGACACGGGAAGGCTGGGGAAGCTGTTGTACATTAGATTTCCGCTGACCACCACATATAGGATGCAGGTCATCACCAGCTCAATTATCTGGGCCACATTCACCACCCTACCGCCTAGACTGGGGAACCTCGGCGCGCAGCAAGCGTTGGCGATGTCCACGTAAGAGTCCCTCACACGCACCAGCTCTCCATCCTCATTCTCTTCGTACAGACAGGCGATTAAGATTTTCCCAGTGTAACAGCAGACAACTGCAGCGAATATGATGAGGAACAGTCCGAGGTATCCACCGTGGAGTATGGCATACGGCAGCCCCAGTACGAACATCCCCTACGAACACAGAAACAGCAACATGCAGACGCAAACAGTCAGCCTGACACTGGGATTTCACTAGAACCGTAAAGAACAATACCAACGTAGATATTGCTCCTATGATTTTTGGAAATATCTCCCTTTTACCTCATGCTTCTGATAAATACAACTAATTTTCAAGATCAATACAAAATTTGTACACAACAATTTTCAATGAATTAAAAAGAGTAAAATTGTTGAAAATGCTTTTAAGTTTGATTTATTTCGTATTATTTTATCTTTTAAATTAAAAATTAGATTAAAATAGGATTTATTTATTTATTTATCCATTTTTTTTCTCAGTGCACCGCCCGCTTGCCTGGTCTGTTTTTTGCGTCATATTTGAGGTTCTGGGGGATTCGACGTGACGTAACGGTGACCGTCGGTGTAGGGAACGAAGGATAGAACGAAGACTGAGGAACGGAACATTTCATGAACGATATTGTCAGCTAAGGGAAAAAAAACTCTTGCAAATGCTGGAATGTGCATGTCATAAACTTAATGGCAGTATTTCGTTGCATGCACATGTTTCAGCTCTTGTACCCTTAAATGAATTCAAATCACTAATTTATGTGTGACCTTGCGAAGGGCGTCACGTTCAAATACGCATTTTACGGACAGAATATCTATTTTATTCGATATTTCCATCATTTCTATTGTGAAACAGTTGATGCTAATTTTCAGAAATCTAGTTATGTAATTTCTTTTTCTTTTTTAAACTACTTTTTCGTTCAATTAATTTTATCAACAAAATCATAAATGCGTGTCGTCGTCTCTACCATAATTCAAATAATTAAAATCAAATTCAAAATCAGTTAGGAATTATTGGTCGTGTCTATTTTTTTTACTAAATATACAGGAATAAATTGATTGCATTCACCTTTAGCAAACGAATAACAGTTCTTATTTTCTTTATCTGAACAACATAACGCAACTTTTTTAATAGCTAATCAACTCGTAGCATTTCGATATCAAAAATTCGTACGTCGAAATTTTACAAATAAAATTAATGTTGAAGGCAGTGGTTTTATACTGTAGGATAATAAGTCCCGAGACATAATCTTCTCAATGGGATACAATGAGCAGTATTCTTTCCTCTCCTGAGCCGTATGTTTTAATTCTTGGCTTTTAGAAACGATACCATGTTAGTCGCACTCAAATATAATTTACAATTTAATGTAATTAAAACATTCACGTTAATTTATATTGACAATTACTAACAAATGCGAAATGGATCGCTGGTCGAAAAATAAAAATACAATTATGAAAGTTAATGCAGGCTAAATTTGACAGTGCAGGAGCTGGTTGGCAGAAATTTATTCTGTGGCGAGTTTTTACCTGAATTGCGTTGGTAACGTTCCAGCCTGCTTCCCAGGCTGTGATTTTGGGTTTGTCCTGGCCGGCCAACTCGTCGCATACCCCACCGTCTTTGGAAGAGGAAGGCGGGGGACCAGTGCCGTCTCTCTGGTAATGGCTATCCCCTTCGATGGTGCCGTCGCCCAGGTCTCCACCACCCTCTCCTCCTACCTCGTCGGTCTTAAGAATGTCCATCTGCAGTCCTTGTCTGTGGTCATAATCCAAATCATCGCAGGCAGCGAAACCCAGCGCCTCTTCGTCGGTGGCGGCCTGGAAGCCCATTCTGGCGAACATCCCGCTCATCTTAGCTTGTGACTTATTGGACACCGTATTAGCCGCATTGGATAGCTTATTGGAAATCTTGCTTCGGATTAACGTCGCCATGGTTCCGACTTTAAATGTATGTATTATTTTTGTAAATAAATGCGTTCAATAATGAATTACAATTTTCTCTTGAAACTGGAGATCGGATCCAGAGTAACACCATGCGAATGATACCGCGACGTCTTCGAAAGCCTTTCGGATTGAAGTTTTCAGTTGTTATCTCCAGCTATTGCGAAAAGAATGCGTTTCCTTGGTAATCCCCTGTTTCATGTCACCTTCAGATGTGTGCCCCCACTTTTTGCATCTTGTTTTCACCAGTATATCTCTGGGAACGAAAACAAAGAAATTATAAATGGCAAAGTCAGACTATACGAAGCAACTGAAAGGGAGCAATTATGGCGCGTAATTGCAATGGGCGGCACCTTCAGGTCTTTTCTTCTTCTTTTTGTTAATATCGCTAGTATTTTTGTTTATTGGGTTTTCCCTTATGGTCGTAAGCGGCAGCGCTCCCACAGTTGGTTTCCCTCAGTCGTCGCTGATGCCAATGCGGTAGCGTAGAGCCTGGGGGAGGCGAGGATAAGGCACGTGTCACCATCAGCCTGCCAATGCAAAGACTCCACTTTGCGAGGCACGTCTCCAGCCCCCCGCTCGCAGCCACCCCGGACCGCTGGAAAGAGGAGAGATTTGCTGCATTTCTGGGGGAGGCGCTTCCTGTCACTACAACCCTCTCCACCCTATAGTCATTTGCAATATATTTATTCCAGCACCCAATCAATGACATTCTGATGCTCCTGTCGCGCATAACTTTGCTTATATATAAGGAGACGGAAAAGGCTATAATTGATCCATCCCCTAAACGGGCTGACTTACGATTTTATTTTAATGCCGACACTACAGTCAGTCCTTTATTCTGGTGTTCCTGTTCCCAATGCCTGCATGACACTTTTTAAAATGCTTTTTAAAGTCTGGTTTCATGACTCGAAGAAGACTCGCATTTTTCCAATGACCATATTAGTTGAGTGCAGAGTTATTTTCCATCTCGTATCAGTTTAGTCTTAGAAAACGGCCATTTCAATTTCTCAAGAGATCATTTTATGATCTGGTTCTATATGAAGAGGTTGGAGAAGATATCAAAATGTAATAGATTTGGTCCACGCCAATAAATAAATACCATTGTTTTCAACGACATATTTTTTTTAAATATAAAACGCTAAGTAAAAAAAAGCAACTTGCCCGTAATAATTGTTTGCCGCGTTATGTCGCCGTGTTTCTATTCGTCGGTGGGAGAGACTCGTAGACTAGGTATCTTTTAATCTTTGCACGTAAATTTAATTTATCATTTTATTTACTTCCCCTCACAGACAAATAAGAATTAAATATATCGCAAGAAATACAACGAGTAAGGTATACAGCACGGACTCTTTTTGGTCCATTAAAACAACATGCTTTTCTTATTTTACTTAGGCCTATTCTTTAAAAAGCTGTTTTAGAGCTTTAACAGTATAAATGGATGTGCAAAGGATGTAAGTCCGATGTCCTTGAAAACCGATTTGGTTAGATATTTACTTTGGTTAGATATTTTTAAGGCAAACATTAGTATGCAGTATTTTTGATATTTCCCTGCTGGATTGCCGGTCTTGCTTGTGCTGTGTTTTATATGGTCCAATAAGTCATGTAGTCCCATAACGAAAATATTTTACATATTCGCAGTATTTTTTTTTCAAAGAGTTTTCCCCAAGAAAATGCATAGCCTGTTTTGTACACTTCCTTAGTTTTAGCCATAATGCTGTATTTATAACGATTTCTGAGATTGTTGGAAACATGTAATTACCACAGACCGACGATTAACTATATGAATTCGTTCTATATCACTGTTTGTTATATACGCTGCAGTTTATCCTTAAGGAACTGTTCTCTCCCCCATTACTTTCCGTGTACACGTTGTACCGGTTATATCCTTTGTCTCCGATTCTATTGCGTAACGCAGACGCAACATTTCGAAGCACGCCCGCGTGCTTGCACAAAACAACAACGGGCTGGCAGTACGACGCCGTCCTAATTGAGAATGAGCCCCTCACCAATTGGCGCGTCCCGATTAATAGGTCACCCAACCAAGCAGTCGGATTTTTTTTCTCTCTTGAGCATCCCTCGGAATACTGTGCAATGTGTTTGTGTTTAATTATTTTATCGTAAAACTTTAAAAAGCTCATTTTAAATTGCAATGATCAAATGATAAATGATCATTGATGACACCATTTGATTTTTTTTAAGTTAAAATTAAATGTACACTCTAATGCGATAATTTATTCGTTAAGAGGATATTCTATTTTATTTTCCTCTGATACGTCACCGTATAGGCTAAGAGAACCAGGGGCGTTTCTAGTTATTGAAAAAAAAATCAGGGGCTAAGTCAAGGTTACCTGGACCTTGACGTTTTCTTTGAAGTAAGATTGGCATCGAGCTAAAATACTCGGGGCTACAGCCCTCGGTGATCGAACCTAACGTCGCCCGGCAAGTTGATAATTTAGATAAATATTTTTCCCACAATCATTTTCACAATCGCTTATGTGCAATAGGTTACGTCTTTAACACAACCGGCAAGGCAGGAAAGAACTAGAATGTCAAAATTTTAGACAAAGTAAGTTGACGACATACTATCAAAGTTTTCACACCCAAACTGCAATTTCAACTATCCATCAATAATAAACAGTCTATATTTTATATTGAATGATAAAATGGTGTTGTTGGAATAATAGGAACGTTTACCGTACACATATTTTCAGTCATTTGGCATTTATTTCATGTCTTCTTTCCAGCTATCTACGCAATTACTATTTTGCTTTGTCGTTTACCATCGATATTACAAACGGGCATACTGAGATTCCTATTTACTCTTGGCAATGTTTTTTAAAGGGTGAGTGGGCGGGGGGGAGGGGGGGTGTGGCGAGGGCGCATTCCAGTATTTCAGAATTCGGCACCGCCGTTCAGCACCACACAGGGGACAGCGACCAAAAGAATACCGCCGGTCATGTCAAGAAAAGCTGTTTCATACACTGCCTGTCCTGTGCCGCTTCTACCGCATTTATTTTTAAACAGGTAATTCGCTTCCCAAAATCATTTCGCAGGTTATATTAGCAATGTTTAACGTTCACTCATTCTCTGATAAAAACAGCCTAGTCTAAAATGCCGAAGAAACACTGATTGTGTAGTTAACGAAAGGGTTAATGGGACGGAACGTTATCAGCAGAATACAGACCCCCTACCATACGTACGACTGTCTGATTTAATATGCCATAAAAACACAATCACAAAAAGAAAAGAAACGCCGTGGCAGAAAGAGCCTGGAGACAGGGGACATTTTGTCGGAAATCAATTCACATAGCCAATCTAGTACATGAAAAGCATAAATAAATAAATAAATAAATAATAATAATAATAGTTTTATTTGAGCAAAACAATAGTAATTATAGCATTTCTGTTGGAATTAACATTATGCAAATTTGACCTATCGTGTTAATATAATTTTAGAATCATATCTGTAATAGTGTCACGTTTTGCAGAATTTTATATGAAATGCACTTTCACGCGTGAGATACTATTTTTGTCACCCAGTATAAAACCTAACAAATGGAAACACCATATGTGAAAATCTCCATCCCAGCCTCACAAAACATAGGCCTACCTCACAATTTTTGACAGCTTTTGGACGCTGTCAGACATCTCTGGTTTTTCTCACCGACCCTATACCTTGGTAATCATGGTCTTAGCTGACTCTATAATGTCATTGAGAATGCAGCGACGGGCTCGTTTGCGTGATTATTATGGATAAAAAGTCGAATTGAGATTAACAGCTCGGCAGGCTTCTGTCTTTTGAGTGCTTTAATTCTTTGTCTTTCCGTGCCAGTGTCACTCGAGTGTCACTCCGCCAGAGAGCCGCAGATGGATTTTTTGAATACGCGTGCATCAACTCCACGCCGTTTCGGATGTTCTTTCATTTTTATGAACTATCCACAGAAATGAAATATTTAATAACATAGAATTGTTACAAAATGCGTATTTACCCTATTCATATTAACACTACATTTTTTTCATGCAGGTCCTGTCCTGTTTTTTTATTCTTATGGAGAGGAATGCGTATATTCGTTCTTCTTTTGGAATTATTTACCGATTAGGGAATTACGCATATGCTTTAGTTATATTGACAGTTTCTGAAAGGGTAATATTTTGAAGCCAGTTACTTCAGTTTTTAATTAAATGACCAGAAAATGTCAAAACGAACGACGGGTGGTTCAAACGCGGTCTCCGTATGGTGTTTGTACATTTCCCCTACTCAAAGATACCCCAAACTGATATTTTTAAAATTGCCTATTTTCAACAGTTACATTTTACGTCGTGCTCTTTCAGCTGTACATATGTACGGACGTTTAAATACATTACCATGCACATGTTAGTTTAACTTGAAGAAAACTAATTTTAGCTAGTACACAGCTGTTGGATCGTCTTCGCTTCTGACATATTATTGACCGTAGATTCGTGAGAAAGCAAGAGATCGTATTTTAGAGTAAAGGTGCGAAGAGCTGATGCAGTTCGCCGGGGTGGAACTGATTATTTTCTTCGCTCATTGCACAGAGTTTATTACCTATCAGCGAGGGCAGTGCGGGGTCAGCTGTCTGGTCCTGGGAGGATTCTCTGCACATTGTTGTCACCAACCTATAGAGACTGACTACAGATTACTGACTTCGGTCAATCAAGCCGTTGTCCACTTGTCCTTCTCTGTGTCCTTTTTCTTCGCGAGGCACGTTATCGCAAGAGACATGCATCTAAGGTGCTGCGACAAAGCGCGGGGTATTCTGATTACGGTCTGCAAGCCATGTTTTGTGTTTTAATGCCAATCATAACCATAGCCAATCTGATCCCTTTCTCGCCAACCCTTCATTCTCCGTTTCCTCTGCCCTCTTTTGCTCACAGACTGCTCTGCCCCCTTTCCCATTACACACTTGGGTGAATCTGAGCACGGCTGGCAGGCTTGGTGTCTCTCCGAACTAGCGAATGATAATTAATTAGCTTCACACATAGCGCGTCATTTACTAAGCTGCAGAGACTGTGTGTGCGCGTGTGTATCCTATATAATTATATATAACAAAACTACTACATTTACCACAAACCTAATATACAAAAGCATGATTATTGGAAGATTAAGCAATATGCAACTTTGTGTTTATATTGTGGTCTTCAGAGCCATGTTCTTTTCTTCTCAGAAAGGACTGTCCTACATTCTGAAAGGTGTTCCGACGGCTGCGTTTGCTACGGCATGGATTCTGGCTGCAGCATTAATGTCCACGTCATCGAGATCCCATATACTGCCGTTTGACGCAATGACTGTTGCGTTGGATATCAGAAAATAACCAGATTAAAATGTACCCGCTGCAGTAAGAAATAAGTGACAGCAACTAACCAATCTGTATTGTATCTACTATCCCGCGTGTGAGTGAAAATACTACAATCATATTACACATCATATTGTCGGAATTTTACAGATCTGTATCGTAGGCTGTCAATTCTTATCCTTCAGAACTAGTCCAGTTGTTTCATTTTGGGTTATTATTTTTTATTATTTTTTTTTCTTTGACTTTTAACTTCTATATGTAAGCATCCATGAATGAACAAACAAAAGTTTCGTTTCTGTATAGATCGATTCACTAAAATAGAGGAGATTCCACTTCTCCCCGTGTTTTGTTTCTCTGTTTCTTACCCTCTCCTTTAACCTATGCCTGGCTTCGTTGGCTAGGGGGCTTTGACAACCCAGCGAGGCGGAAAATAACACATAACACACTTCAATTAATAGGCGAAACTGAAAAGACACGCGGCGTCTCAAGGGGGCTGCGGGGGAGGGAAATTAGCCAAGCCTTTGCTGCGGCCCCTCTCCGAATGCATTAGCATTAGCATCACAATCACTGGGACATTATTGTGCTGATTAGCCGCGCGCGCGGCGAATTGCGGTGATTGTCAGATTCACCGAAATCATTCTGCGTTTGATACTTTGCATGCACATAGCATTTTTGTTTATTAATCTACACACACTGCATTTTATTATTTTTAACACACCAAAATCTAATAAAAAAAAACAAAATACCAGACACGCGAGTTTTGAAGTCATGCTTGCAGATGTGAAATAAACCGTAATACTAGAAGCACCGTTCAAAGCTGATATATATGAATATTTTTTAGATGGCCAAACACGGAATAAGCCCACCACAAAAAATTAAATGGACCTTTCCATGTCATCCAAACATTTCCTCCCCCCAGAGAGATATCCAGGTGGCCTTGTGGTAAATGCTTAAAAGCCTTTTCATTTATCCTAATGCGCCTGTTTAATGGCTTATTATGAAGCCCCAGGAGGGGTGTATGAAGTGGGTTTGTGGTAGGCCGGCTAATAATCGTTGCACTGCCGCTTTGCCAACCAGTCAGTGCAGCCATTTAAGCACACACGTTTGCGCCATCCGTCCTGTCAGAAAGCATACACAAGCATAAATTCACTGTGTGGGCAGCTGCGTGTAAAGGCTCACCAAATATCAGACAAAAGATTATAAAGGCATGAAAGCTTTCATGGCACGTCACGGTCGATGCTACAGTCATGGCGATGGACTGTTTATTTTGTTCTGAATGCAATCGGATTGTGTGTGTGTGCTTGTGTGTGTGTGTGTGAGAGAGAGAAAGAGAGAGAGAGAGAGAGAGAGATCGTATCGGGACTTTTCTTTTCCCTGCCGATAAGTGGCATGTTGCTGTTGCCGGGTTCCTGGGCTTCTCCCTAGACGCCGCTCGCTGTTAACCTGAAGTGACTCGACTCACTTTATCACCTTTCACCGCCCCCACCCCATGCCTCCCCCGCTGTGACCGATTAACATTGTAATTGCCTTTCCCCCCATTTTATTTGCGGACAGCGCAAACTCGGGCGCAGCAACACGGCCCCGGGGCTAGCGGCTTGAGGCCGACTCAATCAGCAAAGCAATCTGTTTCTATTATTAGACCCATTACCGCCATCGATAATGAATGTGGAATTCAAAAACATACACTATGTGATTATTTAGTGTTCATTAATGTAGAAGGGAAGTAAATAAAAAACAAGAATGATCAACTGCATAAAAAATGTAGGTCTACTTGGTTAACGTATATCCGATAATTTCTCGCCACAATAAAATGTGAAAAAAGTTCTTTCTAAAGGCGAACGCACGACAGACGCTAGGCACTAGGATTTCTCAATTTCATATAAGGTTTTTTTAACATATTAACTGATTTCAAATATATCTATCCAAAAAGATATAAATCTTAAAAAATGATTATGAAGTAAACGAATAAATGTAAAATGAAAAAAACTATGGACATTAAGTTAGCACTTTTCAGACAAATTACATTTTAACTCTTAAGAGATTGACGTTATTCTCTCGTGTCTTTTAACGTTTTTAAATAGGCATATTTAACAGACCGTCAGCATAACGTCAGCTTGATACCAAGTAATTATCCATTTTCAATCCATAACGTTCGGTGTTGTACACCATACACCAAAACATTACTAGCTTCAGCTCAGTTTTGCCTGGTCTTTAGCTGTTGCTAAGGGCCCTACATAGGTCACGTTTTGGTTTCTGCCGTTGCTGCACAGCTATGCTGGATCAGCAAAGCTTGTGCTTTTTTTCGTCAAGAGGAAAACGTGACGTCACCAAGACAGAAATGACCACCTACGACCTTGGCCAAGCTCAGCTGTGCAGCAGCACGGCTGCAGGTGATGATGTATTCTCGGTGAAAATATTCCTTATCCCGTTTCCTCTGGATTCTGCGATGTTATTTCATCTGACTAATGCAGCACTTTAATATTCCAGTGAATACAGGTGATAAGAAAATATCTTGATCAGATCTAATGTTTAGCTGGGTTATTTTTGCAGACCTAGTTGCCATTACTGTACGAGGATGCTGCAGAACAAGGGTGAGCGCCCCCTAGAGTCCAAACTCCACCAGTATGTTATACATGAAATATTTTATATAATGCTGCATTGATGACATTTTCATCCAAAGAAGCTTCCTTTTTAAAATATATAACTGCGGGTATATATATCCATATCATTCACAGGAACAGATTTATGGATACGAACCCGCAACTTGAATGTTAAAAATTCTGTTCTCCTTCCCTGCTACCTGTGTGACTGATTTTCATGGGAGACATTATAGTGACACAAACCCAAATGTTCAAAAGTAAGGGAGTCATTTTTAATTATATTTGAAGAAAATGAGCCTATTGTGTATGTGTGCGTGTCTCTTCGTTAATTCATGCGTGCGAGCGTTACACCAGGATTTGAGGACAGCTGCTTTGTAGCGATGAAATTTTAATGGTGTACGAGTTGCAACTGATTCCCTTTGCAAAGACGCATGGAGTATGTGTGTGTGTGTTGCCAAAAAACAGATACTGTGCTATGCCATCACACTGCACAACGAAAATTACTTTTATCGGGCTCACCAAGGATTCTGCTGTCCCCTTCTGACATTTGCATTCCTTTTGCGCCACTGACGCTTATTTGTGCACATAAAAGTCACACGCCTGAAAGAGATCAGAAGGGCTTATTGAAAATCTATAAAATTATTGAATTAAATTTACCCTCAGGAATTTTTGACTTTGCCGCGAATAAAACCATTTTTTCATGCATGCCTTCTGCTCCATACGCTTGAATGAGAACATGATATTATCCGATGTAACTTTTGTGAGTGAAAATAGTAGTATAGTAACTCATTGTTTCCTTAAATTTTCTGCCAACCCTTGTTGGGAGTAGCGTAACGCTTACATTTACTAGTTTGCTTTGCCTATTTCTACTACTGAGTGATTCATTGACATGCAAAGCTCGTTCTATTGACTCCATAAAAAAAACCTGTTTGAAAGGTTTTTTTGGCTCAGCAGTGCGACATCCGCTTTTAGTGGAGCCGGCGGTTTAATTGCAACCATCAGGAGTGGAAAACACCGTGGTCTCTTGCCATTGGTTGGGACTATGGCTGAAGTAGGTTTCCTTTCAAAGCCGTGTATCTCTCCTGTCCTAACACCCCCCCCCCAATCTCCTGGCCGTCATTAACTGCCATTGTCAAGCGGCACAATCGCACTCAGGACAGCCCTGGCGCTTATCAGCCACCCGTCGCACGCCGTAACTGAACAGCCGCTGCTATTGATTCCTTTGTTGTTTCAGGAGATGCCGTTAAAAAAAATAAAAAATCACGGGGACCTCTGTTGCCAGGAGAGACTTTTCTGAAATGGAATCGCAATTCCAGGTGCTCACTCTGCCTGGCCGGCTTCACTTTGCGATGCATCACCATTGACAATAAACCCACCCTTGAATGGCGTATGTCTGATATTACTTGCAGAACGTAACAGCATGCTCCTGCATTTCATGATACCCATTCCCCTGCTTCCTCACATGTATGTCTAATCTTGTCACCTGTTAAAGTGCAGCATTTACAGACCCCTCCAGGTGTTGCTGCTTACCCCACATGCCGCTTAGTGCCCTTAGGGCAACTCTGGGCAGCTGTAAACCCTCCCCAGACAAACCGGTCAAAATCTAGCCCTTATATACTCCATCCCGCCCCCCCCCCCCCCATCCCTCCACCCCCCCAGGGTGACTCGGCCTGTTTCCAGAGTTCCACGGAGATTGCTTTCTGATTTCACAGCCGCGTTGTTCAAACAGCCCCCCGGCCCCCGGGTGTGGTGGAGTGCTGGTGGTCCCCTTTGAGGGCCCCTAAGCGTCTCTGACCTTTAAAAATGCGGGGCCCCTTCTCACAGGAGGTCAGCTCAGAAGGTCAGGTTTGCACGTCTTTTCCTTACGAGCGCTGGTTGTTTGAAGTGGAATTATAAGAAGCAACAGAGTCACACATCGCATAGTGCAAACATGGCCTCGTGCCTCAGTGAAGATTAACAGATGAGTCCATCTATTCTTTTTTCCTACTGATGTCACCTCCCTGGGGATGCTCTCCACAGCAGCATCTCTACCTGTGCAAGGCCATTGAGGTTCATTCCTCATCTACTGTTCTCAATGTAGTACAATTACAATAATAACAACTACAACACTACTACCACTGATACTACTACTACTACTACTAATAACAATAATATTAATTCTTAAGTTTTATTTATGTAAGCTTTTCTCACAATAACAACAAGAACAGCAATAATAATAATGATAAAAATAATTGTCTTCATCATCATCATCATTATTATTATTATTATTACTACTGTTATGTGGGGAGACATGTTGCAGTGTTTAGCACTGTTGTCTCACACTTCTGGAGAACATGGCTTGACTCTCTACTCTGGCTGTACCTGCGTGGAGTGCATGTTCTCCTTGTGGGATTTCCTCTGTTCATGGGCGTTTTACTTACACAAAAATGTTCTGGGGGCAGAACGAAAAATGATCGGTTCAGATAGATAACCAATCACATTGTAGAGGAGGTGGGTCCAAGCAACTAGAGAAGGCAGGACCTACCAATCAGATGTGTTGGTCCAGCCTCCACTAGTTGCTTGAACCCACCTCTTCTACAGTTTTACTGGTAATTTCTCGGAACCAATCATTTTTCCTTCTGCCTGTAAAACTCCCATGAGCGTTTTCTTTGGGTTCTCCGGTCCCCCCCCCCCCCCAGTCCAAAAACACTTAAGGTGAGCTGGAGTTGCCGGATTGTCCATGGGTGTGAAAGGTGTGGCTGTGTGCTCTGTGCAGGGTCAGCGCCCTGTCATGGATTATTTCCTACCTCATTCCTATAGATTCCAGGATAGCTTCTTCACCCCCATGAGCCTGAATAGTACAAGTGGGTATAGAAGACAGATAGATGGACATTAATAATCATCCCTCCGTTTTGCATAACTTCTTGTCCTGTTATCAGAAATGTAATGAACATATTGGTCAATAAACATTTCATGGCTATAATTAGTTTCCCATAAGCACCTGGCAGAAACTGTGACCTTTGAACCAGGAAGACATCCCAGCTTTTTTAACACGGCTACATCCGTACGTCAGTCTCTTCCTCTATTTCTCCAGCCCCCATTGCCACCCCACATGCACACACAGAGGCACATGCTAATATAATATGGTAAATGTGAATGTGTATTACTATATTTATAAATGAAGCCATCATTTTTGTAATAGAGTAAGATAAATCAGGAGGACATTTATACAAAAATGTCTTTTTTGACAAGATGGAGGGAAAAGATGGAGCACTTGACTTGATGAAAACTGCTCTTTGTAATCCAGAGTCCCTGTTTCGGTCAGGAAAGCTGAATGTCTGAGGCAGTGGCCGATAGTGAATTCAATATTCTTTCTCATGCAGGGGGGAAATCACCACTCCATTCATCACTGCCCATACGCTGTGGTGGGGCGGGGGGGGGGGTGATGCAGTTTGCTTTGGGGACCTGAGTCAGGGGACGGTGGCTGCCTCTGCTGCTTGTCTCACCTGCTCCATTTCACGGCGGCTTGTTTTCCTGAGATGGTGCCACTTTGATTTTTCTGCACCCCTCCAGTACCCGATTTGCAGCATTGTGCACTGAAACGGTACACCCCATCCTGTCCCCATGGAAACCACCGCTTTATCATTTTCCTTTCAGGACGTCATGTGCAGACCCAGCCACCCTGACAAATGCCGTGAAGAGCGGGACTTACCTCAAACAAAGTTCCAATCAAGTTCCGGACATGGTTCCGTTCCCATTCCAGACATGCGTGTGCACTTCATCAGCTGTGAGCCTTCTCTTAAAAATGCAAGAGGATATAAAACGATGAGATGTTTTCACACGAGTCAGGCTTTGAAAAGAGGAGCGATGAGGAGAAAAGTAAATGGGTAATTATGCAGCTTGCCAATTTTTTCCTGGGATGCAGACGCTCAGAGTACGTCTGAGTCCTCACAGCAAACCCTCCTTTCGTTCCCACCATTTTCCTTCCATTATCTGTGAGGTCGGGCAGCAGCTTGAATCAGTTCTTCTTACCCATCCTAATGGTAGGTTCTGGGGCATCAGTAGTGGTCCCAGTTTGCCCAGCTTCAGTGCTGTGGATAGATTGACTACTTATTCTCTTTTGAAACGCTCAGAAGGAGGGGACCACTCCTGTGTGTGTCCACGGGCGCGAAAAAACAAGCAAACAGGCTGACCGACTCTGTCGGCGGACGAAAGGGGAAGAGCTGAAGCGAAAAGCGAGGATCATGCAAATATAATCAGCTTCTGCCACGTCGGCCGATCTTACGGGAGGCGGAAAGTACAAAGAGGCATTTGCATTTAAATACACAAAACAATGATTCTGATGAAACATCAATAAAAGCCTATTAATAAAACTTAATAATAAACCCAGGTATTTAGATCCGCGGTGACAAAGATAAAATAACTGACTTCCTTCTCGCAGAAGGATCTCTGATGAAGATAGAAATATCACCTTGACCTTCATGATGGATTCAATCGCAGTGTTTCAGCTGACCTCTAAAACAAGCCAAGCCAGATGTCAGCCAGCAACCCCCTGGCCAATCCATGTCTATGTTGAATCCATCCCTTTGTCCATGTGGCTGAGGAATGGCTTGAGAACTGTCTTTAACATGGTCTGTTTGGTGCAAAGGTGCTTGCCACTCCCCAGGGCTGCCATTGGCGTTGAAGTTCAGGGTTTTCACAGAGATCTCCATCCATCTTCAGCTGGCCTCAGGAGGGACATAGGTGGCCAGACTCTGTAGCTCAAACAGAAGACAGAATTCCAAGCGAAGTACGTTTTGTGTACGTCCTGTATGTCACTCATGTAAACCAAGATTAAGTTTGGCTGCAGAGCCGTCCTGAAGGACTATTCATAAAACACAAAGAAGACGATTCAGGGTATTAAAAAGCCAACAAACCTCCAAAACAATAGGACAGTGAGCTTCTTACAGTCATTCAGGGAGCTATAATTTTGTCAGAATAGGAAAATAACAACGAATTGATGGAAATAAAAATATTCTAAAACGCCATACACTGACTACTAAAGGTTTGTCATTGTGTGTGATTTAATTGGTTTACAAAAGGAGGCTCATCAAATGCTATGCGCCTATTGTCAGTGCGTCCTGCTAATAAAGACAGAATAACCCCAGCGATCTGGAGCCGTCGTGCTCCGACGACCGCCACCTCACGCTCTGAACGTGCCGTCAGGTTCACCAACAGCAGCATAATGCCAATCAGTGGCTTGATCTAGATGGTTATGGCTGGTTGGCCGCTTGTTACAGTAGCGATTTGTTGAAGTGCCGTGGCTATTTATGGAAATGACCGGAAATTAGCGCTGATTCTTCTCTAACAGCATTCCTCCTTTCAGGCTAACGTGCGTCGCCCCTTGTGTGGTGCATTTGGTTACGGAAAACTAGTCCAACGTTCAGTAAAACAATATTTGCTAATGATAACTAATACTTAGCAGTAGGACACAGATCAGTTTAGAGTTATGATGTTTTTGATGGTCTTTTTTTTAACGCGTTGATCTGACTTTCATTCTTTTTGTTCTTTGCCTGTCTCTCCTTTTCATGCCTTATATCTCTTTCATTCTCAGTTCACAGGAGCTTCAGAGTCCTGTGGAAGTCTGACACATGCACGTCGCATGTTCCCATGAACGGCACATGGGTCGACATTCAGCATTTCCTGTTTTGCCAGCGTCAGGCAGCTCTCTCCTTTTCCCTAAATGATTCCCCCTACAACCTTAAAGAAGCACTTCTTTTTCAAAGCCCCCTTCACCTACCGTTCATCTGGTCATGGATTCAGCAGAAGGGTGGGATTTAATTTTTGTGCAGCCCCCCCCCCCGATTAATCATGGCCAGGTTCAGGCTCTTTGTTCCTGCACATGAATGCAGCAGACTAGAGAATTGCTATCATTTTCACAGTCTGCTCCCCCACACTACACGCCCCCCCCCACCCAGTACCACACGCGACGGCCTTTCATGTTGCCCCATTGCACATGCTCTGTCATTACCCACTGCCCACTGGTTCCCATTCGCACCTTCCCCGTCCCCCCCTCTTCTTCCCCACCCCCCCCTCCCCCCCCCCCCCCGCCCCCCGCCCCCTCCCCCCCCCCCCGTCGCCCCCTTCCTATCCTACCCTGCTCCTAC
>JAODKE010000138.1:1769020-1782247 GCA_026779605.1 Mormyrus hasselquistii
AAATGTTCCAAAAATTCCCTGCCAAAATGAAATTATGTGGCGCTTTTACTTGTGGGCCCCCCCCCCCCCCCCCCGGGCCACCAGAGTGCTGGACATCCCACTGCAGACTGGTGAGAGCTCAGTAAATGGCAGGAAGGCTGGGCAAACACCGTCAGGACAAGCAAAGGTCCTGAGTGTCTCTCAGCATTTCATTCCACAAGCGCAGTGTAATAACAGGATCTTCAGGCATATTTACTATCATCACAAAATGTCCTCCTTAATGTTAATTTAAGCAAAGCGTTATTTAGTGCTTGTTTCTTTTTATCTTTTGTATTTCTGTAGAACCTTATTGTAATGATTCTTAAATGCACCATAATGTTTATGCTCAGATTTTACCTCCAGAACCCGAAATCCACAGTATGGGTGAATCATTTCAAATAGGCAAATCTCTCACTGTCCATATCGATCGTTCATGGAAGGATCAGTAGGTCTTTGCCATCGGGATCTCTGTGACTTTTACAGATCCAGTCAGCTGGTGCGAAGGTCCTAATTTTCATCCAAGTTGCTTCACACTGAGTAGAGACGTGTTCCGTCCAAGGACACGCGGAGTGTAATAGCAATCTGTTCTGTGACACACTGCCCATGAAAGCCAGAGACCCAGAGCATGGCCGGTATCCAGCCTCTTCCCTGAATAAGTTCATTTTCAATACGGAATACAGCTGCCACTACAGTGACAAAGAGCCCGGAAAGCGAGCCGTTAAATACAAAAGCAGCTCTGGGCTCATTGAGACCGACATCTTTGACAATATGATTTTATGATTTTCATGTGAAGACAAGCTGCAGTTGGATTTCAGTGTATAAGGGCTTGTTTGCCACATCTGGAACATCTGTGAGAATATAAACATGTGGTCCGTTGTTCCATGGCTGGAGAGGAACCGATATTGTTTCCCCTGAATCTGAGTCTGTAGGACACCGATACATAGGTTAGAGGACATGCTGAGTGAAGTGGTTCTAATTAGTCTTATGAGATAAATGTCTTCTGGCTTCGTTTGAATTTGCAACAATTAATTGTTATTTAATTTGCCATTAATGGTATTTATGCATGTGGATCAATTACTGAAGACAATTTAACTAAATAACACGATAAAAATATTACCCTGGTGAATGGTACGAATGTTCACCAGTTTGTCTTGAATCCGGCTGCTTGACCACTATGCCAGTGAGAGGCTATAAGGAGGCTGTGATCCGTAGTGAAAGGTATTTCACCAACAAGTGAATCTAAGCCATCATGACAATCTCCTCCTAATCAAAGAAGCTAATTACAATTCCTTTATGGGAGCTGTGTTGTTCAGTCTCTGTCTCCTACCCATAATTCCTAGCGTCTTTTTCTCTGACTCACTTGAAAAGGCAGGGCGGTGGGAAAAGAGTGGAAAGAGGGGATGAACTGCGAGACTGCTAAATATAGAAGCTGATTCTGAGGAAAAGAGAGAGTCTTGCTAATTTCATGCTTGACTGGCGGTGTTTTGGCAGCTGTCAAACCGAAGTGGGGGGAAAGGTGTACTGAGGTAGATCAGTTTTTTTGTTTTTTGTGTGCGCATAGGCTCTGTGCGTGAGCTTGGAGGCTTCAGGTATCTGAGGGAGTCAGTTATCGCCCAGGAGCATGGAGAAAACCAAGATGGCGGCATGATGGAGATACCAGTGACAGCCAATAATGCACATGTGTCTGTGAGAGGCAGGCGTTATAACATTTATACAGTAAGGAGTGTAAAATTAATGCAAGTGCAAAGCCATCCAGGAAAATGCAAAGGAAACATACTGTATAACATTGTTCAGAAACCCACAAACAGAAAACATTTTTCTCTGTGTGAAAAGAAACAAAATGATTTTTTTTCCTGGGGTAATTTGGGGAACAGCTAATACACACTATTACTGAAATTGCTTCAAATTGGTTGCCATGGTTATCGGTTTAGCTTAGGGCCATGACAAGCAACATGGTCTCTCTGCAAAGCGACAAGCAAGAAAGGAGAGGCAGAGAGAGAGGGGGACTTTGGAGGGGGGGGTGGAGGGGGTAGAACTGAGGCGGGGTGGGGGAGACAGACTGGCGGGCGATGACCTGGTAATAGAACAGCTCTGACTACAGGCCATATTCCAAGATAGTTGCCATGGCCACAATAATTGGGCAGCAGAAAAAGGGGGCACAAGTAGTCTGCCTGAGCGCGGAAAGGAACCGTGGGAGAGACGACCTGAGGCAATACTGCCTCCTGGCAGCGGGCAGCGGAACTGCAGTGTGGAGATGGAGAAAGAGGCTGGGTAGCGATTGCCAAGCAAACGGGGGCATGTCTCTGCTCCGGGGCTGCCACTCGTAGCCAGCGAACGACGCCATCGTCACGAGCGTGTGCACGTTATAGCAAGTTATAACATAACAAAAAACTGCATAATGCTGTTTTCCCCATATTTATTTGCTTTCACGGCTTCTGAATCCTAAAACTTCTATATTTGACTGATATTTAGACGAGAAGTGGAATCGACCTTGGCCATGACCTTCAGTTTCTGTTGATAAGGTGCCGATTCGGTATCCAAGAAAAGCAGATGAATCCCCATTGGCGATACCGGTCTCTTCCTCTCCGAACCGCATCCTGTATAGGAAAGCCCTGGGAAAAAAAACACACCAGGAGATCACGCTCCTTCCTCCCACATGCAGCACTGCGGAATTCTGGGCGTGACTTCATGTGGGCGTTTTGGGCACGACAGTGGTGATGGCACACAGGAGTCACGTGCGGGGGCCTGCGGGGGGTGGGAATGTGGGCCGGGGGGGCGCAGCTGCGCTCTGGCCCCCTTCTCGAGCTATGTGCATTGATGATGTGCAGCGTTTTACTCATGCGGGAGCTGGGGGGGGGGGGACCAGACACACCTCTTCCTCTTCTTGTTATACTCTGAGCCAATGGCATCTTCACATTTCTATGACGCTGATGAGGTGAGGTAGGCAACACCAGTGTGGTTAACTGGTTTTGGGAATCCCCCATTCCCTGGCCTGGCTGAATTCAGTTGTATCAATAAGCTGAGCAACAAAAACACACACACATACACACACACACACACACACACACACAGCAAGCCACATAGTAAAGGCTGTGTGAGCACAGAGCTCGATATAATCCCAGTGATAGCAGACCTGGAGGGCGCTGGAGTTTAAGTGAGTTATTCTGGGAAAGTCTTACATTGCCTTTCTTAAAAGGTTCAAAATGCTAATCCCGTGGCTGGCATTGCAGTAGAGGCTGGGCTGTGGGTCTGGAGAGCCTCTCTCAGCAGCAGCAAACTGACACTATGGGAAAACGTGTTCTGTCATGCGTCCTGCTTATGAACGGAACATGGCGAGGAGCCGCTGATGTCCCCCCCCAGCTTTCCAGTGAAGTCACTTCTACAGACCCCGGGCTTCATTTAAATTTGCAACATCATGAAACAAATCAACTATTCACTAGCACAACAGACAACAGATATTCAAATGTTATATAGTCGCGAAAGGTCTTATAATTTTACCATAATAGTTCAAATATCTTTAATGTATGTTGTGAAGCAATTCCTTAGAGCTTCAAATTTGACCCAATGAAAATAGTGACTCAACGCCATTAAAAGCTTGATTTATTCAAATGGTTACTGTTGTTGCCTAGTAGTTGTTTGCGGTCATTTCTGCCCATGATCTACAAACTGAACATCGTGTCCTCCAACAGAATCTGAGTCAGCTGCAGAACTGCTTTCTAGAACGTTCTGTGAGGAGACCCTTCACTGTCGCTCAGCTGCAATGGCACAGCAAAGAAATGGCGCCCAAGGTGCACGCACACACACACACACACATACACACACACACACACACACACACAAGGATAATTTGACGTGGAATGGAGCAGAGTTCTAAAGGCGCATCACTAAACAGAGCTGGCACACAAAAATGAGTCTGAGGGGATGATGAATTATGGGTAACTAAATGATCCATGTCATGTTGCTAGGTAACGCTAGGGCTGGATGGTGCAGATAAACGCAAGAATTCCACCCCTGCCTGTGAGCAAAACGGGGGGATAAGAAACTTGTTGGGGGGGGGGGGGGCAGCATGTGACAGAATGAGGGACATTCGTAGACCATACAGACATGCACCTATCTCAGAGATCCTTCTAGATCCCATGTCCTGCTCTCTCCCCTGCTGTCGCCATCTTGTTTTTGACCACAGCTTCACTGAGCGCTGGTTTTCTATTCTCACGTACGTCCTGCTCACTCTAATAAACACAAGCAAAAACACACACTTTATCGCCGTAACTGTAGCCATTTCTCCTTGCGCATTTTATCCATTGTCTCCTGGTCACACGTTCAGAACACGCTGCAGGAGCCATGCGTATGCATTACGGTCTGGCGGATATTATAACACTCTGTCCTCCATACAGGCTGGAATCTCCGTGTGAAGCACACTGACAGCATGGTGTCATGGTAGTCTGTTCTGATGGATGCTTCTTTCCAGTGATCTAGTGACTGAGGGAAGAACATTCATCTGAGAGATTAGCCTGCGGTCCATGTTGTTCTGGGAATTGATGTAATGCTCCTTTAATCTCTACTGGATGTGTTCAATGCAGTGGTCCCTTCAACATTCCCTCTGGGGATCTTCGGCAACATTAGCTGAGAAATGAGCAAACTGCAAACCAGCAAGCTCAACTACTGCTTAAGATAAACACGTACGAATTCAAAGAGGTACCAGACACCTACGTTGTGTATATTGGCATCTTTCAACCAAAACGATCGAGTTAGAACAAAGACCACTGTTTCAACGTATTGCAAAAAAAAAACAAAAGCTAAAATACTGTGCTTTTTTTTTTAAAAAAAAAAATGGAAGTGAGCGCTAAAAAGTTTATTATTCTGGTTAGTGATACCTGGGAAAAGCCACCAATAACAGAGCGCTTAATGGATATTGCAGGTGCCACTATAATGACATCACATGGAATTATATTTTCACTGAACAGCAGCATAATAATATCATTTTGCATTAATCTGGCACAGGCAAGACAGACCAATACTGCATAATTTATTAATTATCTGAACGGCGTTTGTGACGTGACTAAGTATATTTTCTGGTTCAACAAATTACTTTAAGAAATTAATTCAAGTAACACCGGTGGATTTTTTTCATGACATAGGCTTGCATTCTCAATAATTTGACGCCGGTGGTGGATAGAAATCTGACGGCATCATAAAATATTTTTTGTAGAAATAAATAAAGAACCGAGCTCAAGTAGTAATATTACGGCTGTAATGCAGACATTAGAGAGTGAAGATTTGTTATGCAAATACATACGCAGTGCCATTGAAACGTGTGGCGGGGCTCCATTGTGCTTTTAGGCAGCAGAGTTATAATTACAGTCCGCAATGGGAACATGCAGTGACAGGGTGACAGCGGACTGATCGGTTTTAAACACTATGTTCAGATGCCGTCTCTTGTTGTTAAGGAGAACCGCAGAGTGGAAGGTTAAGGCTTCCTGACCATGTAATGGAGATGCTGCTGTGTATTAGAATAAGTCGAAGAGTTTCATCAGATTAGTGGGTAATTTAAGGGATAAATCATGACGAGCTCTACGGTTATACAAAAATGATCGACGACAAATTGGACATGAAGAGAAGGGCCGCTAACCAAGCTGGAGTCGATTATCTTCTTATAACTGCTTATGTTACGGCTAACGAACAGAAAACAACATAATGAACTGCTCAAGGTTTATTTTTTCAATTAGCATTTAATACTGTCCCAATGAGCTCTTAAAAATAAAGTCCCTAAAAGGACAGAATATCTGGTCAGGCTACTCACTGAAAGCGGCAAGCCGGTTAGGTTACCATATAAACCAACAACAGACACGGGTTTGCTGATAAAAATGACTGCTTAATTATGAAAAAAAAGTCACACAGATTTTTATATTAACATGCCTAATAAAACATTAGAAAGCAGTAATATAGAATCGTTATCGTTATTAGGCTGTTATTCAACACCCATGTGACGGCTCTGGACCAATAAAAAGACAGTATTTTCCAAAACTGGTATAAAAAATATATGTGTTTATTTTGTCATGGAGTGTTTGCTGTTGTAGCTTTCAGTTGTGTGTAATGGTGAAGAGGCTTTCCTCTACGGGGGACTCTTCAGAGACTCAGTTCAAAAGTTAAAGGTAAGGGACTCTTCAGCCAACTGATTCCACTCCAAGTCTTCCATCCATCCAACAGATCATCCAGAAGAGGCCGTCGCAGGCAGCACAGGTTAAGGGAATGATCTGTTGGAAGCGTAGGGTACACACTCACGCGATCGCACTCCATGGGCAATTCAGTGTCTTCTTTTTTCCCTTTTGTTTCCTTCTGCCAGAGGGGCAGGTGAGTTTAATTTAAGAATACTCTGGACAAGTTATAGAAGAACGTTGCTGCCCTAGCCACAATCAAGGTTATGGAAAATGGATAAATGAACAGCTGGTTATTTTAATCATGTTTTAAATCCATCCATTTTCTGAAACCGCTTCTCCTGTTGCTGTGAAGGTTGCAGGGAGTCTGGAGCCGATGAACACAAGGCAGGGAATAAAAGCCAGGAAGGGCTGCCGACCCAAGGCAGGGCACAATCACACACACACACGCACACACACACAACACAGGGACAACATGCAAACTCCACACATAAAACACTGGCAGAGACTTGAATCCAGGGGCCAGAGGTTTGGGGTTACAGTAGAAACCACTGTGCCACCCATCTACCATGGTGCCACCCATCTATCACTACACCACTGTGTCACCTATTTACCACTGCACCACCCATCTACCACTGCGCCACCCATCTACCACTGCACTACTGTGCCACCCATCTACCACGGCGGCACGGCACCCATTTATCACTACACCACTGCACCACCCAACTACCACTGCGCCACCCATCTACCACTGCACTACTGTGCCACCCGTCTACCATGGCGGCACGGCACCCATCTATCACTGCACCACCCATCTACCACGTCGCCACCCATTTACCACTGCACCACCCATCTACCACTGCACTACTGTGCCACCCATCTACCATGGCGACACGGCACCCATCTATCACTACACCACTGCACCACCCATCTACCACGGCGCCACCCATTTACCACTGCACCACCCATCTACCACTGCACTACTGTGCCACCCATCTACCACGGCGGCATGGCACCCATCTATCACTACACCACTGCACCACCCATCTACCACTGCGCCACCCATCTACCACTGCGCCACCCATCTACAAAAATATACCTAAGGAAAATAACAGCTGCTCCCCTTCATGCCAGCAGCTTGACCCTATAGCTGTCATTCCTGTTCTAAATAATAAACTTGCCGTCAAATATTTCATTTGTGATTTTTCATTTGTTTTAGATGATTACAGCTGAGGCTGATGATTTTTAAAATTGATTTATTGGTTTTTAAAAAATCAGATATTTCTTCATTCTTACAAAAAGAACACTGACATAATTTACCTGGCCGTCCTACCGAACAATAGAAAATGTTGAAATCTGTAAACATATATATCATCTCGCAAAGCAATCAAGTGCATAAAGTACAATAAAATGGACATCGGTGATCCACACTGACATCTGCAGCTCACCTTACATCAGAGAACAGATTAGACATACAATTAAGATACCACCAGCATTTTATCAGCGTTAACCTCGAAATCAAATGCAGTCAAAATATATATTAAGGAAATTCTACATTTCTCTGTCAGCTCTACAAAAACAATCACATTCACATGACACCATTCCCATAGATACCATCGAGCCATTTATGTCACAGATACATATCAGAACCGTGTCTGAAACATACATCATCAACAAAAATGTTTCCATTGCTGCTGCCAGTAAAGGGGGGGGGGGTAATGTTTCCTACAGACACCCCCCTGCAAATGACTCCAATGATGCGATCATGAAACACTGTTATGCATAATAATGCATATATAATACATTATAATATAGACATAGTGAAATCCACCCTCGTAGGGATTATACTGCATTGTACATAGTCTTTGCAAGCTTTTTGCGTTACCAAAAGGGTTTGGTCTTTGTGTGTGTTATATGCTTCAACACATAAGGGTCAGGGAACATTCATGAGGGCACCATGGAACGGGGTGTGTGGCGGGAGAGTACAGGCAAGTCATCATCGAGTCTGCGCTTGCCTGGGGGGTGTGGGGGTGTGTGTGTGTGGCATGTAGTGCTTACTGGGGTACAGCATCACGCTCTGCCCTCTGGGGGAAACACTCTAAAGGTGACCTAGTTTAGATGCGCGGAATCAGCATGGGGCTGCGTCTCTGCTGCTTTGTGTCCGAGCACCGGACCGTGGGCCAAAACCTGGGACAGCCAAAACGGAGCGATGGGGTAATGAGGCCCGACGGCCAGGCAGCGCGGTCGGCCATCTTGGCCATGCATGGTCCCGCACGCTGACCAGCCAGAGGATACTCATAAAACCCAGCTCCCGCCATCCGCTTTATCGGATCACAGATACAATTATTCACTCGTAATGCATTTCATTTATTATCCCCGATTCTGTTTCCATATGTGTACTGACAGCAAATGAATTAGCCCGTTTGATGGATGCCCTCTGTTAGTGTTATTGTAGCAAGGTCTCAACGTCATTTATCCCACCATGTGCTGACCATATATCACATTCTGCTAATATAAGATGCTGCACACAAGAACTACTGCTTATAATTCAGCTCGCATCAGACTATGTAAGTCCACGTGGTTCATAAAAACTATCCACATTCAAACCGTTTGAGTTGATTCTGTTTAATATATACTGACACTTCATGCGGTTTATATAAGAGACATCGATTAAGACGAACCTCAGGTAATACGAACGATGTACGACACGAAAAAGGAGAGGAAAAATAAGGGCTTAATGACTTTCATATGTGTGTCACATTTGTGAGAATTTCTCTGCAGATGAATATCCGCACAAACATTCTTGACAACATTCATAAATAAGTTGCGCGAGGCAATATTTAAAAAAAAACGTTCAATCACAGGAAAAAGCAGAAGTCCAGCTTCGTTGTCCCAGTTAATGTTCAAGAAGGTTCTTCTTCAACAGAAGAAATGTCTTATAAGGAACCCACTAAGGAAGAGCAGTTCGGAGTGTCCGTCCACATTCCGGGGGAATCTCTGCGATGATCCAAGATGGCAGCTTTCATGAATACGGACCTTCCTCTCCATGCGATAAATCATGGCGCTCATATAGGCTCGGGGACGGCGGCCTGATTTTGAAACACATGTTCAAGCCCCCCTCCCTCTCATGTCCATCAGAGCTGTTTCCAGAACGCCTCCCCCCGTCTAGCCAGCGCCATTGCCTGGAGGCGCCCTTGGTAGGCTGCCGCACACTCAGTCTCCGCACGCCAGCGGCGGGGGTGGGGCCACAGCAGTTACGTCAGGATTTTCCCACAAGGGATTCAAAGTAGCGAAGTGCGGGGGGGGGGAGGGTGTCTCTGCGTCTGTCCTCAGAGACCTCTGTTAGCTGCTGATTTCAGCTTAATCACCCACTCCCCCCCCGGGTTGCTGTTGTATAGGTCCAGCAAGTGAGTGTTGGGGTCCAGGCAGTGCTCACCTGCGTGAAACGATGACACCTCACTGCACTACACTGTACTGCACCAGAGTGTGCGAGGGCAGGATGTGAGGAACACTCACTACTGAAATGGAATATTCAACAGCCGTGCGGCATGTGTACTTACCAATGTTCCCGCCCACTTCATAAATGGCACAGTCATGGTAGGTGAAGCAGCCGTTTCTAATGAGAACATGGTCAACAATATATGTGAATAAATCAAGCAGTCAAACCCTTAGTTGTCAACATATAGGATTTAAAAAATTCCGTAGGAATAAGTAATGAAAAATCAGGCATGATTTTTTTTTAAAGTAAAGCTAATTCATATAGCATAGCATCTAGATAGGTAATAGAATTTTTTTTGTTAACAGAATCAATACAGATAAATGGTAATTATTCGTTCTGGTTTCATCAGATTTTGTATTTCAAATGTAGGAATACTGTGTAACACGCGAAGATCTGCTGATGTACCTTTTCAGCCCTTTGCCACTGTCAGAACGGCCCAAGTCTTGGTGGACCTGGGCCAGCAGGTCTGCTGCGCGACAGTTGATGTTGAGGTGAACCTCAATGGAGCTGCTCAAGATGTCGCCCACCTGAATCTTAACGGTTCGGCAGGGCTGCAGCGAGATGTAAGGGAGAACCCAATGGACCTCACTAAAGGGCTCTATAGAACGTGGTTTAAGAACGACCAGTCCAGTTAATGGTTAATTCAGTCCAGGCTGGTCTGGAGAAGGCAGCTTCTGGACTTCATATGAATTGTTTTTAACCGAGGAGATTCAAATTCAGGGAACTTTTTTCTTAGCTGCTGCGTGGTAATGCTTAGCTAAAGGCTGCTGCGTGGTAATGCTTAGCTAAAGGCTGCTGCGTGGTAATGCTTAGCTAAAGGCTGCTGCGTGGTATTGCTTAGCTAAAGGCTGCTGGGGACAGACAGACTTGCCTCTGAGGACGACGTCTCCGGCTTGTCTCGGCTGTCTGTGTGGATCTTCCTCAGAAGGTTCTTGATGCGCTTATCGTAGAACTGGTACCGCCGGGTGCTGTTCTCGTTTAGCTTGCGGACCTGGCTCATCAGGAAGTTGGGGATCTGTGACCCGCGATAAAACCATACAGTTTTATTTTCACATTTTTATTTTCTTTTAAATCCAAAGTGACGTAGAACTGAGAAGATGGGGTCACCCAGTCCCCCGAACACCTGTGGATTGAGTGTCGCTCAGGAACCCAACAGTGAAATCTCTCCGACAACCCTGGGATTTGACCCGACACCCTCCAAACCTTAGTCCGAATCCGCCAAGCCACACACTGCCCCTAAACACTTCCATCACACATCAACAACCACCAGACCTATAAACAACTCATATATTTTTAATGTCTGTACCTCTGTACAAGTATAACTTCAAAACACTGATATCTAGAAGAAAATTCTCAATTAAATTTACTTATCAGCTGCAGGAGCCTAAATGTACTTGCGATAATTAAGTTACATATTGATTTATGTTTAATGTTTTGTGCCTTTAAGAGTGCCAGCATTGCAAGGGAAGAGGTCATTAATAATGTGATTAGTCATTGTAGGATGGACCGCATGGGCTTTTGACCTCTGTCGCTCTCACACACTCTTTTTGAAGTACCTTAAAAAACCCCTTGTTATATGGAAACCTTAGCTCAAACGGTCATATTACTAAAGTAAATAGTTTTAAGGTAGCGAGTGGTGTCGTGGATTTTGTTTTTTCAGGTCGGATGGGGGAGAGTAGAGGCATCAACCTAAGACTCTATATCGAAATTGGAACTTATATCAGCAGCACACGCAATGTGCACATACATTGTATCAAATTATTGAAAACGGCATAAATTCCATGAGGAAAAATATGAATGTTGTTTCAACATTTTGATCTGTGGTATAATCTTACACACCTATAGCAGAGGTGGCCAATCTTATCCGCAAAGGGCTGGTGTGTATGCAGGTTTTTGGGATAACCTCTAGGTCAGCTGTTCAAACCCAGGTGTGAGGACTCTTCAGCCAATCAGTCCTCTAATTAGGACCTAATTAGAGAGTTGCAGTGAAAACCCGCATACACAGTGGCCCTTTGCGGATAAAAGAGCCCACTCCTGATCTATAGGATAACTCTGGTACTCCACAGAAAAAAAATGCCTACCTGACACAAACCATAAAGTTGCCAGGCCGTACACAGTGGAGCACGCCCTTACCGTCCAGAGGAGCTCCTGGTAGCGGACGAGCAGCCTCATGATGTCAGCTGCCCTTTCCGCTTGCCCCTTCTCCACGCCCTCCGTCAGCCGGCTGGGGACGGCCTTGTGCAGGAAGAGGTTTGGCGCCATGATGGTGGAGACGGCCCACAGGTTCATACGGTTCCGCTTCTCCCGCGACACCACCTTACTGAGGAACTCCAGGAGCACCTGAGTGGAGGAGGAGGTGACGTCATGCTCCTCTCCCAGAAGGGGAACCAGCTCAAGGATGCCAAAAAGCTAACAGGCCCGACTGCGCGCCGCGCTCTCACAGAAGCTTAACTGCTGCTCCTAACAGTTTCTCTCACCTTGGGTGACTCATCGCTATGAAATGAATCCTGTTATCTAACACTTATGTAGGAATCGGTTAAAGAGTAATTCTAACAAAGAATGACAAACACACAACTGTCATTTATGACTCATTTTAGATACATATTATTTAATCGGCAATATTTACTGTAGCAACATTTTGAAGTAACGCTTGTTTAATATAATTTGTAAGTGATTACACGTCTTGTTTTTGTTTCCTTGAGAGCAGATAACCGGAGGTAGTTTGTAGGTTCGTAACATTTCCCAGTGTGCATTGCACCAACACGTGTACCACCAGTTACCCATCCAAACACCAGGGATTCATGGGAAAGCGTGGGACTTACAACTGATCAATGCTGGATTTTTTTGGACAACGTCTGGCGCTAAAAATGGACTTAACATAAGATGAAAGGGTGAAATTGGTTTCTTTCACTGACATGCGGCCCCTGGGGAGCATCTCACTGCAGGTGTGGTCATGAAGCTCGCGGTGTTTGCACACGCTCACCTTCAGAGTGTTCCTGTTGGCTTCCGGAAGCAGTATGACCAGTAGGTTTAGCATGTGAAGCTTCTGTTTCAGCTCAGGGATGTCTGGAACACAGCACACATGAGCAACGTCACTACAATCCCTTTCGTGTATTGCAAATGTAAAATAATCCACAGAGAGTCATACGCTACAGTTTTAACAATTCACAATAAAAATGAGATTTATTATTACATGTGGTTGTATTTTTGCATGTCAGTTTGCTAGGTCTTATAGCTATTTAAATTAGCTAACATTAAACAAAGTGATATTTGTAGCAGAGCAAATTTATCCTGTTTGTTGTTTGTCTTCATTTTGCTAGCTACGCCACAAATGCTAAATGTCGACGTTTCATAACGCAAAGGCAGCAGGTTAATCCCCGTTTCTGATCGCTGCAAGTAACCGAGGCAGTGGGGGGGGGGGGGGGGGATTTTTTCCGGAGGTTCTTTTTTTTTTGTCGTTTTTGCCTTTGGGAGGTCAGAAAAACGGAAAACGAGGAAGGGCGTTTAAGGAGGGAAAGCAAAAAAGAAAGGGCTTCATGAAGGGAAAAAGGCATT
>JAODKE010000138.1:1786972-1802617 GCA_026779605.1 Mormyrus hasselquistii
TTGAAAAGGTGATTTATTGCGAGCTGGGTACGGGTTAGGGGGAGGGGGGCGGGAGGGGGGGGGGGGGGGGGGGGGGGGTTCGGACGATGCCAATGGCCCCAGATGGAAATCAGGGACATACTTAGATTGGTTTGGGGTGGGGGCTCTATGTCACATGCTTTCATGTGGCCCAAAGTCTGTACTGGTATCCATGTTCTGAAGCTTCTACCATGAAAGCAACTTACAAAAGGATTTGTGGATATGCCTGGATTGCTTATCGAAGCAAATCATGTTACTCAAAGGTACAGCAGCAAGATCCTCCTCAGCTGGAATCAGCAGCCAGGACTTCTCTTGGAGCACTCAGATCACCAGCCTGTATGGTTTGGCTTTCATGTGAGAATCCATCCATCCATCCATCCATCCATCCATCCATCCATCCATCCAGTAAACCGTTTTGAGGATACAGCACAGTATAAATGAGCAGACACTGGACCCTCAGCTGGCTCCCTTCCCAGCCTGTTGTGTCATACCGGGGCAGTGAGTGGGGCAAATACGTCCCGCACGTCCCGCGGCGAGGGCTTGTTCCGCCGACGCAGGGAGCAGGTATAGGAGTCGAGGCGGCGCTGCACGGCGGCGGCCTGCGTGCGCGTCAAGGTGGACAGCAGCACCGCTTTCTCCACGTCGTCCTCGCGGCCGCCGTCGACGCCACTGATCAGCGTGGACAGCCCGGCGTCCTGCAGCCACTGCACCTCCTGCTCACCCTCTGAAATATGCCCCCACCCCCGCCAAGAGCATTCAGAGTCAGAGCTTCTTGAAATATTGCTCTTGTTTCTGTAGGTCAAAGTGTGGATAACTAATTACTAAACAATGGAGTTGGGACAGCCTACCACAGTACAATACCAAACACTAGGGGTGGGGCAATGAACAGTGGGTGGGACTATTGAAGCCTGCCAATCGCTGCCTGCTTTAACCTACTTCCCATTGGTTACTTTACTGGTTCCTATTGGATTAACCCAGTCAATGATTGGCAAAGTCTAACTAGAAGAACGTACTCTACACCATACCGATGGCCAATGATTGGTGTATTTACCTGCTCTGCTCCGGCCCTCACCTCACCTTCTGAGTTCTTGGAGTCGCGCCGGGCGCCGTCCGACTCGCCGTAGGAGCCGCCCTGCCGGATGGTCTCTACCTCGCTCCAGAAGGAGTCCAGGCACAGCTTATCCGGGCGCGCCGGGGACGGCGTGAGGTCAGCGGCGGCCTGGTCCTGGGAGCCGGCCCAGGGCTCCACGTTCATCTCGGAGTGGCTGGAGCGTCTGTCAGGGCAGAGGGATGTGGGGGATTAGTGAGACACCACAGTACTGCTGGGTGGAAATGAGCTCAGGGTATAGGTCATGTATAGGTAATGTACCCACACTGCATCTGCCCCACTGCCATCCCCTCCTATCTGGCCCACTATCATTCCTCTACACTGCATCTGCTCCACACTGCATAATCCCCACTGCCATCCCCTCGTACTGCATACTGCATCTGCCCCACTGTCATCCTCTCATGCTACATCTGCCCCACTGCCTAACCCCTAAACTGCACCTGAACCACTGCCTTCCCATTACCCTGCATCTGCCGGGTGCCCAGACACCAATTCACAGTTACCCAGTTAAGAAAAAGCACTGTACGCAGCACATCCTTGAATGTGGTCACACTTCGAGACGGGGACCCTTCCACACACTCATATTAATAATTTTACCAGTTTGAATGGCCTTTTTCACTGCTCTCCCTCATGAGAGGTAGGGGATCCACAAACATGTGTCATGTTTACAGAACAAAAACCGCTCTGTGATGATGAAAAGCTTACAGACTAAAGTCGAGCGAGAGATAGTGATCCACAGGAACGCAACAAAGGGTAGAAAAACGAATCCACTGAGTAACTCTCCCCATTTCGTCATTATCTGATCTGAGACGCCAGAACTACTAAAACGTTACATTCCTGTATTAACATACCCTTTAATCCACGGAAATTACAAACGTGCTTGTAATTGAACATCAAAAATGCGTAGCGATCGAAAGCATCACTGCTGGCGTTCTGCTGCGTTTCGGGGCTTTACATTTTTGCACGGTTTTCTGTCTCTTGCTAACCGATTCACATCACACATTTTATCACACAAAAGCCAATTAGACAACAAATCAAACTTTCCAATGTTTCTAATTTCCTTCCGTCTTTATATGACATCTGCTCGGCGGACAACCTCACTATTTTTACTACAAACACAAGGAATACATGTCATTCTCCCGTAGTCTGTGAAACAACCCAGATGTCAGGGCTGCTGATCACATGACCCGTTGAGGAGGTGGAATATTCCGATTAGTCTCTGTGCCCATCAGCCTGGCTGGCAGGGATGTGCAATAATTTAACGACGGATCTATAATGCTCAAGGCCTGAGGGATTAATTGGTTCTGACGTAACAGAGCCAGCTGGTAACGTAACACAGTCTGTTAGATGCCAGTCAAAAAGCCCACACCTCTTTTAGGCTACTGCTGGGCATCTCGATGCCCCCCCCCCACCACACACAATTAAAGTGCCTCTATATTGCCAAGAAACTTACAATATTACAACCAAAAACAGACGTGGCGAGCAGGGCCAGTCAGTCCTAGGTGACATAAACGTCTGCCTGGGATGCTTATCTGCTGGGGGGTGCTGAGTCTGAGGACTGCTGAAACGGTTGTGGGGGGGCTTTACCCAGAGTGCCACATTGGGTTCGACTAGCACTGCTGGCGAGAAAGTGGGGGAATTTACGGTGTAAACCAAACATTCAGTTTAAGGTCCCAAAGCATCAGTCAGCCAGAAAAATTCATCATCCAGATTGTCAGCAATGTCATTTATAAAAAAGCATCACGTATTTGCTTTCAAGTACAGAAGAAACTATTCATATTTGAATATGAATTACAGAATTGATATAAAACACATTTATGCAACTCATACTCTTCATACATTATTCTGTATAATATACATATATTAGTATATGTACATGCAGTGTATCCCTTTGAAACAGAAAAGACACTAGTTTATCACTAATAATTAGCATCAGTTCAGTTCTAATTCAGTCTGCAGCATAAACCCAAAGGTGTGGTTCTCGTGCCTTAGCTAGCAGGATGTCTCGGTTCTACGTGGTTCTCGTACCTTAGCTAGCAGGATGTCTCGGTTCTACGCAGAAGAACCAGGCTTCGCTGCATCCTTTGCCGAAACTGCGCCCCTGTCCACATGCTGCCTCATTCTCACGTGTGGGCAGCGCAGCCACCCTCGGCTCGGCAAACAAGCCAAATCCAACCCACTCACCCCCCACCCCCAGTCTCCTACTTCAGCCTTTCGTGCATTTTGAGTCAAAAAGCCGATGCGATTTCGTCCTTTTCCTAAGAACCGCAAGATGTTCGGAACCCGGAGAAAGACTGCGACGAGCAGAACGGTTTGTCAGCCAGTCCAAACGATATTGAGGAGACCCCTGTTGATATGTGTGCGATACGTGTGACTCAAGCCTGCCCATCTCGCTCTCCATCTGATTTCCAGCCGTCAACCCGGGTTGCTGATGTTGCATCACACAACCTGAAACATTACAGCCAATTACCGCTAGTTTCTAAAAATAGACCTTGTGAAGCTTCAGAGAACAGGAGCCAAGCATTGATTGGGGATGTCAAAGGAGAACATCAGGAGGATGCATCCTTCTGGGTTTTTTAATAGCAAGGAAACTGAAGGACGTCTCAGTGTAAAGCTAGGGGATCCCTTGTTTGTGTCTTGTTTTCTGGGAAGGAGAATCAAAAGGCTTAACATGGGCTTCTTTTAAAAAAAAAAAACCTATTTGCAAACAAAAGAAAGTCTTGTTTGACTCTATGAACAACCGAATGAGGCAGCCTTTGTTCAATGATCTGACCGGAATTGCAAGTTGAGTCAAGTCTTGCCCAGTTTTAGTTATTCAAGATATTATTGAATATCATGATATTCAAGAAGGTCAGGTATGTAGCATCCTTGCAGCGCAGCACAAAAGCCACCTCCGACATGCTGGCAATCAGACCCCAACCCCAACAGTCTGCTAACAGCAAAATGGCCATTCAGATACCCTGCAGCCGTCTGAGCAACACAAGGGGAATTTCCACTGCTACATTTCAATGCCCGGTATGTTCACACAAAGCAGCTGAACCCCACGGAGAGTTAATGCCCTTTAAGAACGTCGCTACACACAGACCGAGGTAACTGCATAAGGCGATGTCAAGCAACCATGACAGCGACGTCACAGGGCTGCCAGCAGCTCCTGAAGGAACGGTGAGCGGCTTCACTGTCACCAAGACAGCATCTGGGACCAAGACTTCATTCCTCAAGAGCATTACATGAAAATCCTCTGAACGCTTAAAGAGTTCAGGTACCGCAAAACTTCAAGAATCTTGCAAGATCCTGGCAAGATGAAAAGCCCGACCCACACAAAGCTTCTGGAGGAATACGCACCTAAAAGAGTCCCCGCCAAAGGAATGTGGACAAGGAATGAACCGACCAGGCAAAAAATGGTGTCCACACTCACTCACCTGGCAAACCCTTCACAGCAGCATGTGACCGTGAGCCGACGAGCACTCACCTGGCCCCCGGGCGCTCGCTAACCCTGCCGGCCAGCTGCAGCAAGGCCTGGGAGGCCCCTCTCCCCCACGGCATCCTGGTCTTGGGGCCACCGGCGCGTCGCAAATGGCAGGAAACGACAGCCCGTCTGCTCGCCAGCAAGCTGCTTCCCCCGTATGACTGTCTCAGGGCGTAAACACATCGCGAGCGAGGACAGTGCCGCGGACGCGTCACATCCTGCCACAGGAAAGGAGCGGGCCAGGGGCAGCGGCCAAGGGGCAGCGCTTTGACATCACTTCCACTGGGGAGGTTCGTTTTTGGGGGGGGGGGGGGTGTTAGCAAGCCGGCCCTGGCTTCCACCAACAGGCACCGAATATGGCTCCCTGTGGGCCCCCACTTTACACCACCCACACCGATCCAGCAAATACTGAGCGGGGCGATCCAGCACCCACGGATGCACCACTCCACCTACTGATCACCGTTACCATGCCAACCAGTGCTGTCATCTTTGTGATTCTGGGTTGGACATGAGACTCCTGAAAATGATATTAACAGCTGACGCTGCGTGTCCCTTCGTCACCTAAAGGGACGCTTCCCGCCACACTGGCAGGCAGCACCCCAAAGCTAACAGGCGCAAACCTTTTGACCTTCCAAACGTTGATGATTTTCAAAATTGCGATGCAATCCCTCATGTCAGCACTGGGGACCGCTCTAGTCAGATTGCAACTGGGTGCAGAACCCAGTAAATCCGCCTAAAAATTAATTAATTCACTTTCACGCTAATTCACCCCTCTGATGGTGTTTGTAAATCACAAAGGATTGTGAGGGTGGGAACTTTGCACCCCAACTGTTTGAGTTTCTGTGGAAAAAGCCTTGGAAAATCCTGAAAGATGATCATCACAAGGTGTTCACACACTCCGTGGACAGCAGGAACCGCAGCACTTCAAGAATCGAACATGTGGCCGACAAGCCGCCCATTCAAAATGTCAACAAAACTGCTATTCCTTTAAGATGCTTTGAACGATGCTGAAAGCCATGATGTGCGATGACTGAGGATCCCCCACATCGATTAGCCTGCTGTGCCACCCAACTATTACACCTGCCATAAAAAATTGTCAGTTAGGCAAGCCACTCTACTGTCATTTCACACGCGTGAAATAAAATTGCGTTTCTACAGACCAGTATAATATAATATACAGCCAGGAAAAGGAACAGCCGAGAAACAAACACCGATAAATACTGGTGGGAGAATAAATAAAGAACAAAATAATAAAAAGAGAATTAAAATTAAAATAGAATAAAAAAAAACAGGATACACTACCCAACAATGACACAGGGCAAATAATGGCGCCCATATAGACGGCTGGGGAAGCAGGAGGAGGACCGAACATCTGGAGTGCTAGTCACACATGGCCTCAGCTAAGTGATTTTTCAGAAGAATTACGTTCCCCCTGCAAATGGCAGCTGGTCTGAAACCCAAGGGAAGCATCCCCCCGCCGGTAGTCTGCCCCCTCCCAGATCGGAGGTTAAGTGGCTTCATTGTGACCTGGCTACTGCCTTGGTGTCCAAGCTAATAAAAGCATACAGGGAGAAGGGCGTGATCTCATACAGCCATGTGACCCAAGGGGGCCTGCAAGGTGAGGGAGACAGTGTACCTGCCTCGACTCTTTAGGATATTCATCTCCATAGGGGCACCTCTCCAACCCTACCTGGGGGGGCTGCTGTTTATTCTGTGTAGGCTTTAAAAGTAAAAGCGCCATTGTGGGTGAGAGGCACTCATGACACGCTGACGGGCGGGTTTCCTCACACCCGACTTCAGACGTGTGACGTATGGCAGAGCGTGACAAGAGTACAGTGCATTTCCATGGTGCCTCTCTGGAAGCTGAACAGTCTATTTTAATCTGACCTGGAAATGCCAGTTATACTAACATATTACTAAATGTAGAGTGTATAGAGAATGAAACGCATACAGGCAATACTAGTCCTTTGCCACTGTTTGGCTGGAAAAACTATCAGGGTTGGTCATTTACAGCAAGCACACATAACCATATATACATAAACTCATACACACAGACTCTCTCTCTCAAACACACACATTTGAATTCACAGGCTTGTGGGGACTGTCTATTCATTTCTATGGGAAAAACAATGACAAGCTAACTCCTACCCAGCCCTAACCTTAACCATAAGGAACCAAGCAAAATACAAGTATTTTGGCATTTTTAGTTTTTTAATTGCTTTCACAGATCTTTGTAGAGACCTGAAAAATGGTCCCCACAATGCAATATAAACCTAATCCACACACACGCACACACACACACACACACACAATCTGATCAGGGATGAACCCAGGAGTGTGGGTATGGCATATACTGTGTCCAGTTCATGGCCACCACCAACCATAACCCATTGTGAGAGCTTCCCACAGGCCACGGGTTTGAGTCTGGCACACCAGTGCAAACCCAGGCCATAGACTGACGGAACGCATGCTAGCAGCAGGGTTTAAAGCCCCCATGTCGACAGACAGCTGTCACGCTCATCCCTCCATCCCCCTCCTGGCTTGACCATCAGAGTCACCTGGATAATCCCAGGGAAGTCCGCTGTCCTGCCTGTGATCGCAAAACTCGTGTCACCACGTCCCCACTGTCACAGGGCTGACATTATGGGGATTAGAAGCATCTCTGATCACGCAAATGTCACCCTAATGGTGTTTATTCACAGCTAACATGTACCTTGCTGACACGGTTATATAACTCAAAGCACAAATTACTACTACTATTGCTTTTATTTCATTGCGTATCTATTTTTAGACATATTAGACCAGTTAACTGGAGAAATTGGAGACTGAGGAGCCAAAAGACAGAGTCATCTGGCTATAAATTTGCTACCTTGGCCAGTATACTGCCACCCAATGTGCTATTCATCTCACAAGCTGCACATGAAAGGTGAGTGATCTTTTAATAAGAATTTACAGTAGCAGACAGAAAAGCAGACATGCATCTTCCAGTCTTGCCACAGGATCTCAGTTAGATTCAATTGTGGCCATTCTGCAAGAAAACTCTCTCGCTAGACACCCAAGGTGTATAAACGACACCCAAGGTATGAGACTGCCTTTACCACACTTCATAGCATGGATGATGCTCTCAAGGCGATGGTCTGCATCCACTGCAATGATGCTCTCAAAGGCGGTGGTCTGCATCCACTGGAATGATGTTCTCATGGCGATGGTCTGCATCCACTGGAATAATGCTCTCAAGGCGATGGTCTGCATTCACTGGCCATTGGGGTTGAATATGCAGGCCCATATATTTTAAAAAAAAAAACGATTAGGCCAAGAGTATTTCTTGCATATTTTCACTCTTCAGCTTGGCTTTTGGCAACTTCACAGCCAGATTTCATGCAGGCTTTATTGCAGAAACGGCCTTCTTCATGCCAGTTCTTTGCGAACTGTTGTGGACGTGCAGACTATGAAAGACTACAGATATTTCAGCCATGCATGTTGGTATTTTGAAGGTGTTATTCGGGGGAACAACCTGTTCTCTGCAGATTCTGAATGGTGCCACATGTGTCCACACTTCTGAAGTTCACTTTGCCCCATTCGAGGGTTTTACACCCCCCCTCCCTGAGTCTTTCTACAACCTACGTTATCCGAAAAGCTGCTTAGTCTGTACATAATCAGAAATATGAAAGTCAACCGGACACAAACGGGCATCATTTTGTTTTAAATATGTGTGCTATGGGAGAGTACTGTCAAACAGAATCAAACAAAAAATGTTTAAGTGACTAAACATGTCAAAGTCACCCACTAACACAGCAACGTGTGGTTCTTCATACAAACACGTAATGATATTTATTTACATTTCAGAATAAGCTGGATGTCATTACACTGAACTAAAGCCATACCATAACCCACCTTGTTTCTAACCATTCAAATCACCTCAGCAAGAAACCTGGCCGAAAAAAATCAACAAAAGACGAATCCTGCAGACTTTGGGTGGATACCAGCAGTAGACTCACGGGAAGCACTTTGCTGTCCGTCTTTGTTTTGTCACGTTATGTTACAACATCACGCGCGATTCTTGGCTTTTCACTTCGAATATGGTTGCGGCTGCCATGGCTCAGGCTGTTATGCATTGTATACGTCATCAGACCACTGTGAGAACAAAACCCCTTTAAAATCACTCAGTTTAAACACATTGCAATCTGCATCGAATTCTTGATTCTGCCAAATGCCGTATTGGTGAGCTTTTGCCTATAACACAGTGAATGTACATTACTTGTAATCGCGTACAACCACATGACACCAGATCGCAAATTCTTGTAATTTAGTCAAAGGCTGTAGGTTTCACTGTCGTTAAATTAAATTATTATACGTAATTAAATTATACGTAATGACACATAAGGGCCTGTGCAGGTGTATGGGTAGGCGCGGTGCAGAAATCGTTTTCCTCACGTCAGTGCATCTTCACTCTGAATGGTGTATTGCATCTGAAACCGGGAATATTGATCAATGCCTCACAACCTGGCGGGAGACCTAAAAAACAGCGGCCGCTTGGCCGATTACAGAGACAGCGTCCATACCATCCGTGCACAGTGTCTAAGAGCCCGCAGCCTTTCCCACAAAAGAAATGCGGCCATAGCAACAGGTCTGCAGCCCCTAGCAACCCACAACGCTTTTCAGCACGGACGTTAAAAATGCTAACACATCAACCCTGAATGCATATATTCTTCCAGATTTTTTTTAAATAAAACCGTCGCATTGGTGTCGCTATAAATTACACTGCAGGGTTACCAAGAAAATCCAAAGCCATCCAATTTATAGCAGAATATTTTGGTGTCAAACGGAAGCATGCACAAAAGGTACAGCGCGCCAGCAAGGACAAAAAACGAAAAAGATGCAATAACAATAAAAACGACATGGCTGAAACGATAAGATGAATAACGACTTACTTTTGAAAGCTGCATTCGCCACGGCGTGTGCATGCAAAAGCTTGGGCTGGTGGTGGAAAATCCTACCCGTGACAGTCAGGCTGCGAGAAACAAAGCCTTGGACCGCCAGATGGGCTGGAACTGCCATCACGTTACCCAAACCTTACTGTGACGTCAGGGTGCCTTTGACGGCCGGTTCGGCCTTTTGGACCGGAGCAGGTGCACCGCTACTTACGCAGCACCCGTTTATGTGTTCTTATATATACATACTCACAGTATATATGCATTTACAAAATGACGAATTCTTTGTCCTTTGTGCAATGTTTATATATGTAAATTCTGTAGATATATTAAAATGTAATACAGTATATCTATAGTCCTGAGAGAGTATTAGTCCTCAGAGGCAAAAGGTATATTACTTTGTCTACTAGGAACAGGTGAATCGCTTTGTTATTAGAAATAACAGGATCAGGAATTAGACAACTATGTGAAGAATGTTAATATCAATTTTAGGTTAGGTATCGATTATGCATTTTTACAGCATTACAAAATACATTTTATACAGTGTTTTCAAAAATTATTGGAGCAGCAATTGCTTCTTCGAGACCGTTTATAGCCTTATTTTTTTAACCAAAGTTGTTTCTATACCATAAACAAGCGTGCCGTATAAACTACTGTAGTTAATTAAAATTAGCAAGATCTAATCTGTTTCAAATTAAATAATATTGTATGCCAATTAGATTAAAATGTAATGTCCTTTCGTTTTTTTCTGTCAATCAAAGCACAGTAGTGAATGGATCAATATTCAATACAAATCACAAGACATACAATATGTTTTTTGTTTAATTTATTGCATTTGCAATATTTTACTTTAATTGAAGGTATACAAAAGCGCTGTGGTTCAGCACGGAAAAACTGCTGTAGCTACTGGGAAGATTTTCAGCTTGGGAGATAAAGCTTTAACAGTCTTCCTGTTTTTGTTTTCTTTTGCTTTCCAGTTACGTCCTTGCAAGACAATTGGCCAACGTCGAGATATTGCTATGAAGCAAGGGCAGTAAAACAAGCCCCTTGTTTCCTGCCATTGTTTGCCCAGAGACTTAGGAGCGTGAAACCGCGCGCCCACCCCTTCTGCACGCTCATTCTGATCACTTTATATTTAGTTTCCATGGATACAGAGCTCATTCCAGTCCTCTCGCTCGTGGATGGGAGACCCCGTAACAGAGCCGAGAGAGTGATTCAAATCACCGGAGAGTGGTCGCTTACACTGACAATCAAGGCCACTCTCTCTCTCTCTCTCTGTGACACACACACGCACACATACACACACACCTATATGCGTATCTCTAGGCAACAGCGTAGTTTAATATTAGGGGGGACACAAAAATCTGAAGGCAAAGGTCTATTTGTAGGGGGGCGAATGAGGCCAAATTAAATAGCCCCCCAGTCTAGCCTGTTTAGTGACCCTTCTGACATTCATATTGCTGCTATATATAAATAGATATGTGCATGATGGCTGTGTGTGTGTGTGTGTGTGGGATTAAGGTTGCCATGTTGGGATTAGATTTTTCCCATAGATATGAGTGCCCACAAAGATATAATTACAAACCTGTGTGTATGTGTTTGTGTGTGTGTGTGTATGTATGTGTGCGTGCGTGTTCAGGTCCCCACAAAGATCTATGAATTCAATAAAAAAAAAATAAAATGGCAAAATGGCTTGTTTGGTTACTTATGGTTAAGGTTAGGGCTGTTTAGGGGTTAAGGTTGTCATGTTGGGATTAGAGTTTTCCCCATAGAAATGAATGGAGAGTCCCCACAAAGGTATAATTACAAACCTGTGTGTGTGTGTGTGTGTGTGTGTGTGTGTGTGTGTGTGTGTGCATGCCGTATGGACTGTATACTGCTGCCTCGTCTTTAGGCTACGATATATGTTTCATCATTCATCATACACAATATTACTCCAAACAGCCCCAGCACAAGAATGTCATCACTCTGGGGGGCATGGATGTCTTTTCAGGTCATAATCAATACCTCATTAATACTTAATTGACAAGGTAACGGAATTATTAAACTGCAGGAAATTATATAAGGTTCACGACATTTATTCAATTTCCATGCAGACGTCACATATACGATGTATGATGGATTAAATTTGACAGGGTAAATGGTTTAATTGATGAAACCCAAACATAGAGGCTACAGAGAGCGCAGATTTATTAGGGCTCCCTAATGTTTTTGATTTGTCATCGCAGATCTGGCCCATGTCACCCCTGCAAGCTGAGCGAAGGACGGCGAGTTCCCATACTTCAGCTGGCTCCGTACGTAGACACGTGCCTCTTAAGCTGGATCCGGCACAGAGCAATTAGACTCTCGCTAAGCTCACGGACTGAGACATGCCAGCTATGCCGTGACCTATCGCACTCTCGCTGAACATGTGAGAACAGAGGTATAGCTAATCAAAGTCAATGCAGCAGGAGAATGCCGTACTCTCGAAATGTCACGAAAACACACATACTTTCTACATGCGTGTTTGTAGAACTTTCTTTGCGAGTCTCCACACAATGCGACGCTTGTTCACTAATACGTTGTACGTGCTTTAAATTTCAAGCCTCACAATGAAGCTGTTAATATCAAAAGCTATTGTGCAAGTTGGCAAACAATGGCTCCTATTCAAGTTAATCATAATCTGTCTGCTATTTTTAACCAGCTGGTTCGTATTGGTCATAATAGTACCGGTTTTTGGCATTTACCCCCTCGGCCAGAGGAGTTGTTAGAAATGGGTTATAATGTTAAAATGTGTTTTGTGTTATTTCAGGGAAAATGATGAATTCATTATTTGTTGTTATTCTTTATAGATGATGGGGGATGTTGAAAGCTTTATGAAAGGTAAAAAAAAAAGAGTTAATGATCAATAAGATTTGATGAACGCATAAAATGTAGGGTGGCAAAGTGGCACAGTGGATGGTTGGTGCTGACCCCTGCTGTGTGTGTGTGTGTGTGTGTGTGTGTGAAGTCTGCATGTTCTCCCTGTGTTGTGTGAGTGTCCCTCAGATACTCCTCTTTACTCCTGCAGTTCCAGGACAGGCAGGCTGGCATCTCTAAATTGTCATTGCCTGTGTGGCTGTGGGCATGTGTGTGCCCTGCGATGGACTGTGCTCACATCCATGTTGTACTCTGGGCTTGTGCCTGGTGCTGCCTAGGATAGACTCAGGGCTGGCCCTCCCTTATCAGGGGCCCTAGGCAAGCATTACTCGTGAGGCCCCCCTACTAAGAAATGTGATGATCGATCACTTCCTCCACAGCCCGGGTAATTTGGGGGGTCAGTGGATGGACCCCCACCCCCGACGAAGCAGTATGAAGATATACAATTAGAACTGTTAGAGGATGAATGGATGGATAGATGGAAATACTAATTTTATTTTACTTAAACTATAAAATGTCTATAAATTATAAAATGTTTAGTTTAATTTATTCTAAAAACGTTATGGAAAAGTCCATGCACATTAAAGCATGTATAACGCAACCAGTTACCAGTTATGAACAAAGTGAAAAGTTATAACAAAGACCTTGTATGTTTTATTTGCATTTAGTCCAATTTACCCGTACTGGTTCATTTAAAACCTTAAAAGTTAAAACAGAGACAATCGGCGACGAACTCCGGAGATTGTAGTTCTTATATTCCTTGCGTTAACATCAGATTTGCGCTTAACGTAGTATATGTATACACGGCTAGTTGAATTATCCATTATTCAGTTATACATATAAAGCACAAATAACTGCTATTGTCCCCGGGACCCGGAAAGGTGATTTTAAGATTGATGGAATTTCATTTTTTTTGTATCGACAATACTACATGATTTCTTACAACGTGGAAATCCTTTGCTCATATGTAGCCTATGGTATGCTCACGTACAGACGAAGGTATGTCACTCTTTGGGAACATCTAACGCACCGGTAGTATGTTTAAAGACACGTGTAGGCTCGTGTGGAGGAATTTACACTTTCCGCAATGCAGCATAGGGCACAAAGCAGAGGTACAGCCTGGCCGGGATTGCAGTTCATTGCAGGGCACATACGATGGGTACTGGGAATGCGAAAGGAAGCCGGACTACCCGGAGGAAATCCGTGTCACACGGGGAGATCATGCAAACTTCACACACACAACCTTGAACGTGTGAGCCACCATGCCTCCCATGTGAATATTTAATTTTGATATTTTAAAGTATCTAAACCTAATTTACGTAGTAATTCTACTGTGCCCTGTAAAAAAATGGTGAACAAACTTCTGTAATGTCGACGACCTGCGGAATCTGACCAACCTGGCGTTGGGTTTTATGTATTTTTTTCGTGTGGATTAACGTTGAGATCTGCATTTTGAACTGCATTTCTGGCGACCCCTATAGTCTGGTGCCCCTTAGTACGTCTAAATGGTCTGAATTCCTCAAACTGAGGCCCTGGTCCTTCCAAAATTATGCAGTCCTCACCCTTTCAACTTCAAATTATCCTTAATGTTATTTTTGTGAATTTGAAGCTTTCTCTGTGGTGCAATGTTTTTCTCAGTTTCAAAACTACAAATATTGTAGGCCTACCGTTTCAAACAAGGCTAATTTATTTATTTTTTTATTATTATTTTGCCACTGTCTCATTGCAGAGCTGTGCATGTTTCCCAACCGTAATCATCAAAACAACTGTCTTAAATGGAACCTTAAATGGAAACTGTTCTGTTGCCTTATATATATATATATGTGTGTGTATAGTGTGTGTGTACGTATATGAATGTGTGTACATATATGAATTATATACACACCACTTAATTATTTTCTTTTCAATCCAATACCAAGTAATACCAAGGTTATCACCAATTACAATCCCAAAGTTCTAAGAGATGTAGATATGCCTATATTTGTTCAATTTTGCTTAGAATTTAGTTACTGGTTTCTGCTTATTTAATTAAGTGTCATTGGGCAGTGGTGGCTTAATGGTTAGGGAAGTGCACTTGTAAAGATTGTAGGTTTGAATCCCTGACCAGCAAGACACCACTGAGGTACCCTAAGCAAGGTATTGGCCCCAAGTACTGCTCCCTGAATTAGTGGCCCCCTGCTATGCCACTTATGGGTTAGATGCACTGTGCTGTGTTAACACTGATCTCTAAAGTTGAATTGGAAGAACTATAAAGTGTGGGATGACACAATAGCATTATAGACAGGCAGTGTAATTGTGATATACATTATGTCCCCCAGCCATCAACTTGGACAAATCTATTTTATTCAGAGGCGATTCTAGGGACAATGGGGGCCCCAGGCAAAAAACTCCATGTGGCCCAACAACTCCCCCTACCATGGTAATACTTATTACCTTTATTTAACTGTGAAGTGTGCATTTATAATATCAACAAAGAAAATGTAATAAACACAAGACCTGAAAAACGGAATACATAAATAAAGCAGATTTGTCTTTGCGATGTACCCTGTAATCAACAAACAAACAACAAACAAATTTATTTTTGTATAGTGCATTATCACAACATTACATTGTCTCAGAGCGCTTTACAGCATCCCCACCCAAAGCCCCCAGTGAGTAAGACATAGGCGACAGTGGCAAGGAAAAACTCCCAAGAAGGAAGAAACCTTGGGAGGGACCAGACTCAAAGGGGGAGCCCGTCCTCCAGGGGCCGGCAGGGAGAGTCAAACTGTAGAGTTGGCTAAGTGCCATGTCATACTGTCCGAACAATAAAGTTTGATACACAAACAGGAAGCAGGGGGGAGATGACAAGCCGGTGCCGACGCTCCCTCTAATCGCCAGGCAACCAGCAGGCAGGCAGCGGGTCACACATGGAAGATGACACAGGCAGAATGGCGAGCTGGATGCACGGATGTCATTGGTAGTGGCGACGTCACATGTAGCAGGGTGTGCTGGACATCATGATAGATTGAGGTCTTCACGCAGCACCCCCCAGGAGGAGTAGGGGAAATGAAATATGCAATTAGTCAAAGTAGGGGAGGCTATAGCAGTGCTAACAGTTTGGTGAGTGCAATATGAAGTGCAGTGTGTAAGCTCCTGCAGATATGACTATGGCAGCATAAGTAGGAGGGAGAGGCAGGTGGGAATGCAGGCATGGGGAGTCCCTGAAATGTCAGCACTCCAAT
>JAODKE010000138.1:1802717-1832744 GCA_026779605.1 Mormyrus hasselquistii
CACCGATCCCCACCCAGCTCTACACCTCACACTATAGGTCTAACTGGGAGTGAGGAGTTAGCTAGAGCTAGAACTAGAGTCCCTATAAGCTAGACTAAACAGGTGTGTTTTTAGTCTAGACTTGAATATTGAGAGTGAGTCTGAAACCCGCACATCTGGTGGGAGACCATTCCACAGCTGAGGAGCTCTACAGGAGAAAGCTCTGCAGCCTGCCGTAGATCTTTCTACCCTAGGTACTAACAGATACCCCGCACCTTAAGAATGAAGCAAGCGTGGGGGGTTGTATGAGGTCAGCAGATCACTAAGGTTAATAGCAGTATTTTATAGTCAATTCGAAACTTAACTGGTAACCAGTGAAGGGAGGATAAGACTAGTGTAATACAATCAAATTTTTTAGTGCTTGTTTAGTGCATTCTGTACCAGCTGAAGTTTACGTAAGGATTATGTAAGGAAATTTTAATTTTATTTCAGTTTCTTATTCTCTTTTATAATTTTATTTCAGTTTCTTATACTCATATCTTACATATTTTTTTTACATTCTTGTGTGTCTGTGTAACTGTTTAGTAGTAACATGAGCAATTTCCTCCGGGATCAATAAAGTTTTTCTGATTCTGATTCTGATCCAGACGGGCAACCAGAAAGGAGGGCATTACAGTAGTCCAGTCTGGAAGTTACAAAGGCATGTATTGATTTTTCTGCATCACGAAGTGAGAGCATCTTACGAAGCTTGGCTATGTTCTGTAGATGATAAAACGCAGTTCTAGTAATACTTCTTACGTGAGCATCAAAACATAGATCTGAATCAACTAGAAGACCAAGATTTCTAACCACCTTGTTAGGTTGTGTAATCAGTCACCCTCGGGCCCCCCTCCCAGCTTGGGGCCCCAGGCCATTGCCTGCCCTGCCTGTCCTGTCACTGCGCTTCTAATTTTATTAAATCTGGACAATGGTAATGCTGTTACTTATTTCTCGAACTAGAGGTCGAAACGATTGCAGTTCACCGAATTCGCCGATCAGCCACTAGGGTGAGCCCTTGATTCATACTACATCAAAACACGCAAGAGCCGGCAGTAATATGTTATCTTCCAAGGTTTTGTTTTTAGATAAACGTTTAAATGTCAGTATTAGGAGTCAACGTCAAGACATATTTGGCAGTGAATAATTAAAATCAGAATTCTATAGTAAATTAAGTAGGTGCCCAAATAGAAGTAAAGAGTGAAGCTTAAAACTTTATTTAATTTTATGACGTGCATTATTAGGCACTCCGGCACAAATTAACGAAATGCACAATTTTTGAAACGCTGCACTAAGTTTGCTGCAGCTGCCACGGAAGAAGACGGTCACGGCGTGTCCTCAGAGGACTTCTCTCCCCAGTGCAGCCCAGCCCCCACCGCCGCCTCCCTGCAATCGTCACTCCGGCCGCACTGACGAATACATACGGCCCGACAGAAAACCGCAACCTCCGCTGTCATGGTTGTGTGCATCGGCTGTCTGGCAGTAGAAACGTGTGTCTGTTTTCGTCCTGCTGTAAACAATGACTTGTGCCCGTCTGGTCCGTTACTATGTGGATGAACTTAACGTGATAAATTCTTATAAAAAGCGGCGGCCTCCCATAAAAAATGCATTTTCTGGAGTTTGATATTTGATATCAGTTGTCTTGGTTATGGTGTCTGATTAACGTTATGTGCTATTTAACGCTATTAATCTGTGGAAGTAATCAATCGAAGCCTCGGTGATGAAAATAGACAATCATATTTGAGTAGACTTTATGAGATTTCAACAGTAGCTATCTTTCAATTCATTGCATCTCCAAAACTGAAATTATAATTAATAAAGTCTTTTCAGGATATTTCACATATAATTTACATATAATTACCGCTTTCAGTATGCTACCTACTATACTCAGGGACCGTAATATTTAATAAACATTAATTAGGTGAGTTAAACATTTTAGCTGCTACAGGTGGCTACCTTTCACGGACAGCTTGCTCTACAAAGAGCAAGTTGAGAGAGGCATAAAAAGAATTTTCCCACAGGGACAATAAAGGTTTGATTATTATTATTATCTGTAAGTTGCTGAAATAGAGGCAACATTTTTAAAAGGGGAGCGACTAGTCATTGATATCTTATGGATGTTTACAGGTTAGTTATGTACATTCAACAACTGTTCTTGAACTGTTTAGATTTTGGACATATATGGAGGTATTCTTGTAACAATGGAAGACTTTTTAAAATGCATGCAGTGGTTTCAAGTGGGAGTGACACTGACTATAGATTACTGTGCATGCCATTAAACCCCTGTGGCTAGAGTCAGACACGCTGCATGCATATTATATGGAAGATATAAAAAACTGGAGCAAGTTAATCAATAATTATTTTAAATTAAATAAAGTTATTTTTATATAGTTCCCTTCCCAACACATTTGCCATAAAGTTTTAGCAAAGATTTATCAACAACGATGCAATTGTGGACGGACGTAAGATAAAAGTCTGGCTGGAGAAGCCAAAACACAGCAAGACAGCAAATGGTAAATCCTGAGTAAGTCGTGGGGAAAAAAAGAAGCAAAAGCAACCTCTGGGGGCCCAAGACTCTGGTTTCCCAGCCCATGCTATTCACGCTAACCTTACACAGCCTTAGTGGAAGAGCTGGTGGAAATGGGCAGGGATTCGTTAGGTCAGCCAGTGGTGCTCAGTTGTCAGGTGATGTTTCTCCTGGGGTTTGAGGAACAGCCAAGTCTGAGTGACGTGACGGAATGGCGCTATTGCTGATACTGGGATATGATACAGATCTCAAAAGCGCAGTGGAGGTGCTTCGGGTATGTATCTCGGATGCCTCCTGGACGGCTCCCTGAGGAGGTGTTTCTGGCGTGTCCAACTGGAAGGAGGCCTCGGGGCAGACTCAATACACACTGGAGGAATTATGTCTCTTGGCGGGCCGGGGAATACCTTTGTATTCCCCCAGAGGAGCTGCAGGAGGTGGCTGGTGAGAGGGAGGTCCGGGCATCCCTGCTTAGACTGCTGCCCCCACAACCAGACCCCGGATAAGTGGCAGATGATGGATGGATGGATGGAAGGATGAATGGATGGATGGATATTATATAATAAATCTCCATAGAGCTGTCTGCTGTACAAACACAAGCAGTGGCATTTTTAAGAAAAGGAGGAATAACTTGAGGTGAGCTGGACTAAAAAAGAAAGTGTTCAGTCTGGATTTAAGTACCTTCTTCTGTCTGTAGGCTGACGATTCGAAAAACGAGTCTCCATGTATCTGAATGCCTTTCAGCCCAGAGCTGATAGGATCGGGGGTTAGGGATAGAAAACTATTTCCAAGTCTGTCCTTCTGAATGGAATTGTGCATATTAAAGACACCCTGTAGTAACACCAATGGTGCCTTGTCTAAAAGGAGAAGCATTTTGATTTGTTCAAGGACAAGAGGAAGTCAGCTAAGAATACAGAGCCTGCTCCCAGGGGTGTTTAAATTAAGAATATTGATGTGCAGAGTTCATATTCTATGCACAGCTGTACGAAGGCCACGGTTCAGAGCTCCTTCCGCACTAGAAATGGATGTTTCTTTTCTCAGAACAGATGTGTTGCATATAATTGTAATATAAATGTATCATTATGTTATTTTATGAGGACCCCCCAGCGGGACAAATAAATTTTAACGCAAATCCAGCTGCAGCTTCTGGAATTCTGGCGTGTAAATTGGGGAACATCGTGTCACCAAGTTGCATAAAGTGAAAGGAAGGTATTGTACAGGCTGCAGACTGAAACTGCAGGGGTAGTGTTGGGTGACGGTCTGACTTGTCAGACAGGCAAATTGCTTTGCACATTTTGTGGTAACACTAAAACAAACCCAAGTTAGGGTGGAGACCTTCCCTGTTATATAATATGGGCTGTTTTAAGTTGCGAAATAAAGGCGGGGGGGGTGTATTTGGAGACACAACCGGTCTCAAAACAGTGTTTTCTGGGACCCCCCCAGACGGTTCATGTTTTTGTTACCAGGAGCTGGGAGGGAGCAAAATCTGACAAAAAGACAATCTGGGGGGGGGTTACCCGAGGATAAGGATGGGAAACACCAGTTTAGGGAACATAATTAAATACAAGTTGTGTACCCTGTTCTAATTTGCCTCAGGAAGAGATCAGACGGGATATTCAAGCTGCTATCTGTGAGCTTCTCTGTCTCACACAGTTTGATTGTGGATCCCTGAGCAGAGCAGGATCCACGCGGCCGTGATGTCTTCAGAGGAAGGCAGCAGCTGTCACACTGTGTACTTACAGCAGAGCGAAGAGGTGCTGCCACACGCGGTGCCTGGTGGGAAAGGCCTCGGCCTTGTTTCAGCTGTTTATCCATTAAGGGGGGGTCGTCGCTGCATGTGATGCTGCAGGAAATGTGCAGCGTGACAGTCAGACCCTATAAGTGAGGTATATGTTTAAAATACTAATTCAACAGCGTGGCACCAACTTGACCTTAAAGTCACACAAGCTGAAACAAATTCAGCAATAAAATATCGCCCGTGTGAATTGTTTTTAGATTAACGGGGTGCTAATTAGGTGCTACTTTAGGTGCTAATTAGCAGCTAAATTGAAACACTTAACTAAAAGCAGTGTTTGACATTTCAGGTCCAGAAAGTACAAATCCAGACCAAGATTCTGTTTCTGCCAGCCAGTTGAGAATAATTAGTCATAGTCACAGAGTACAAAAAGAAACAAAATCTTGGTCTGGATTGAAAGCTTGTGGACCTGAAATGGCCAATACTGACCACAAGGTCTATTTTGAGTATTCCCGGGGTAGGAAAGCCCAACTCATGATGAAGTACTCAAACAAACAATCAACCTTTTTTTGTATTTTAAGCATATACTTTCTGCTGGCTGCTTATCCATCTGTCCATCATCCAGCTTCTTATCCTGAATAGGGAGTCAGGGAGGACTGCAGTCTGTCTATTACAAGGCACACGCACACACTACAAATAATTGAGAGGTATCAGTCACCTCACTGCATGTCTTCAGTGAACATGATATCTCTACACTCACAGAACAGTGGTGGGATTCCTACCCTCGACCTCTGTGTGAGGGAACAGTGCAGCGTACTGAGTCACCTGTCTGCATGGGCTGCGTTTAGATGTGGGTCATGTTTGATTATAAGTGGATAAAAAATAAATACACCTGTACCGTGCCCCAGATTTTTTGTGTGTGTGGTTTGCAGATTCCCCCAGTGTTGCATGGGATACCTTCAGTTTTCTAGCTCCCTTCCAAAGTTCAGACAGGCAGTTTACTGGTGTCTACAAATTACCCACAATCTGTGTGTGTATGTGTGTGGCATCCCAGCCAGGGGTACCCCTGCCTTGGTCGCATGCTGCCTGCCATTGGCTCCAAGTCGTCCTCCTGGACGTGACCCAGTCCCAGGTCTGCATTTAGAAGAGGGTTGAAACTGCTAGGTCATAGACAAACAGTTGGGAGGCAATGGCACAATGATCAGTACAGCAGATTCTGGATCAGCATCTCAAAGGAACGGTCCGTTGGGAGGAATGCGGCGAGACGGTCTTCCTGGACAGCGATCGGGTTTAGGGAGATACAGGCCCCGCCCCTTTAGGGTATCATATCACCGCAACCCCGAGAAACCAACCCTGAGATTTTTCATTCTCTTGCTACTGCTAACAGGAGCTTTTATATTCCTGTTAAAAACAAAGACAAATATGGTGCAATTTCTACATGACGGGTGCTTTAATCTTTTATCATAATCAATTAACATTTACGTAATGTACTCCGTTAACACAAAAAAAATCTCATTTTCAGTATCTTATCTTTCCTTGAAAATGAAGATTGTTGTTTTGTAATGAATTATGTTTTCTCATTCTGTAGAAAATTTGTATTCCATATTACTTAAATTACAGATATGTTAAATATTTGATTTGCCACAACTACATGTACATTATAAACAGAACAACAGGTGGCAGTGTTTCACAACTTCGGTCCGAAAAGTCTGCTAATCGGTTAACGGTCGCACTTAAGGAGAGAGGACTTTGTGTTGGATACAGAGACGCAACCTCTTAACCTGAACTGAGTCATAGGGGGGCCAGGAGACTACTCCAGATGGAATGTGAGGTCATTGTAGGACACACACACACTCAAACACTACGAGAAATTTAAAGCAGCTAGTTAACCCAAGTACATGCTTTTGGACTGTAAGAAGAAAATCGAGTGTCTGGAAGAAACCTTCATGTGATGGGGAGAACAATCACACTGCACACACACATCAAAGGTGGGATTTTAAAACCCCAACCCTTGAGCTCATAAAGACCCATAAAGCTAATTTTATTCTTTTAATTCAGGTCTATTTACATATGGAAGAATGATGCATTTTAGGTACTGGAGCAAGCCTTAAGAATCAAAAAGATATATGTATAGCTTCTTAGCTAAACCAGGCATGGCCACTGAAGCAGGTGAAGTTACATCTGTTGTTTTGGGAAGCTGAAGACCAGCTCAACACTGATACACCTTTTGTCCAACCAGCGTCCAACAAATCAGATGCCAACCTGACACACATTTGTTTAGTCGTGAGGGAGAACAAGTATGTCCTTCGTTCATGACTGAGATATTTGTGCGTTAGTGTTTTGAACATTTACCTTCAATTCTCCATAACAATTTAAGCAATTTTTGGCCCCTTTAAAGGTCTTAAACATCTTACCACTCCATCATTCATCTTCTGGATGTGGAGCAGGTCAGATGCTTGTTTATTCACATCCGATGCAGTGGATTTCTGGCAGGTACAGTGATAAGGGGTCCGGCGTCTTTAGATCCTCTCCAGAAATAACGTGGGCCGAGCGTTTGCGTATTGAGCAGGCAGGGCTACATGTGACTTTGTTTTTCATGGTTATTCTGCTGCGATCCAGCGACCCAGACAAAGAGCCCAAACACTGAAAACAAGCTGGGAATCAGCCTGTGAGAGAGTGGTTTGTTCTGTGAGAGCCAGCTTTGCATGAGATTATCCTTCAGCAAAGTTTGTGCTGCTCTTGGATTCTCCAGGGTCAAGCCTCATCCATGTCCCACGAGGGTGGAATTCATGCACCCATGCAGAAAATCAATATTATCCAGTTAAATTAGTTAAAATAGAGTACTGTACCCCCCCCCCCCCCCCCCCAATGGACATGCCTTGCCGGTCTCAGGGGGGGAAGCTGTAAGTGGGAAGCATATTCCCTAGGCTGAGGTTTTACCCTTTGCGTGGATCTACACCACATGTGGTCTGTCTATCACATAACTTCTCAGGAGAGAAACGTTTTGCGGTTCATTTACTGTAGCTCTTTGAATGAGCTCTGTCAATTTATGAAGACATATTTACTGAAGATGAGTCCCAGCTGAGAGCGTGACAGTATGTCATTGGAATTCTGAAAAGCTACAGCTGCTGACGTGGATCATTCTTGCTTTCTATGAATCAGCTCATATATACGATGATTTGTTTATAAGTGAGGGTGGCTGAGTGGGTCGTACCATTGCTTCCCAGCTTGGGGGTATGAAATCTACTTCCGATGTGACTTTGGAGTTTCCAGGTCCTCCCCATATTGTGTAGGTTTCTTCTGAGTACTGTGGTTCCCTCTCACAGTTCAAATACAGGAAGTCAGGAGAGATGACTTCTCTAAATTACCCTGGTTTTTGGATGTATGTATCAATGTCCTGAGCTCCTGTCCAAGATGTTCCCCTGCCATGTGTCCGATGCCTTCGCAGAAAGGCTCCTGGTTCATCACAACCTAGACATCCATGCATTTGGTCCAAAACTTATGCCTTGTTGTAAGTAATGAATGGATCGCTTAGAGAATTTAAGAGCAACCGAATCTTCTTTCAGGACCCTATGTGTACATCTATACATTCTCCCTCAACTTTTCCTAGACAGCATCACAGGGCAATGCAGTATATTAGCTATGTTATTAGTAAGAATGTATGTTACAGTTAGGCATTTTAGATAATAGAGACATTCTGTAGTAAGTCTCCAGCCCGTGACTTCGACGTTATGAGAAAGTGAGAGAACAGGGACCTTGCTTGTCTAATGTTATGTCATGTGCTTCAGGAAACATATACTACCCTACCAGAGGATGAACCACTCCTTCATTCACTACCCTGCAAGATACATTATCTCCCTTTTGTCGTTGATTATGATTCTCAAATGTACACGGAAGCAATGATGTGTTCCATTTTTTCTCTATTCAATCTGATCAGAATGAAAACAATTTTTACTGGCTTGACAAACTCAGTCAAAAGGCATAAACTTTGTACTATTACAGTAACCTTTTCTCCCTTTTCAAACGACACCTAAGCATCATTCCATTAGTGTTGGCAAAAATGCTGCTTCATGAACCATTTGATGTATTTTATGACTCCACCTAGATGGCGCTGTCTGTTCAAAAAAGGGGCTCAAAGCATGCCCCAAGGCAAGACAAGAGCACCATCTAGAGGGGTAAAAAAATACTGCAAACGGTTCATGAGGTGTCCTTTGCGCCATCACTACAATTCACTATTGATAACTGCTTATCCAATACAACATGGGGTCTCGATGAATCCAGAACCTAGGTGCTGTACCCAAGGCAGGGGTCACCCAGCATGGAAGACAAGTTTGCCTATTCAAAGTGCTCTGAATTGAATTCTTGAATGAAGACGCTGTAGTAACTTAAATTTTACAATTTTTTTTTTTGATTGGAGCATGTCACGTTTGCATAGTAAAACATCATTACTCATTGCCTCACACAAATTTTCAAATGTTTTGGTACTTGTATGAAAATGGTTTTGTACCATTGTCACAATTTTGCATGATTTCAGTTGCTTTGGTTTTGCCGGTCAAAGTGGATTATCTGCTTTTCCATTGTAATAATTTTACACTCCAAATTATATATGTAAAACTATGAGCCACCACATGCAAAATCAAATTTTCAAAAATATAGCCGTTAAATTGTAGAGATGCAGGATTATTGTATTTTAGCTACAGCTGTATTGTATTGTATTGTATTTCCAACAGTACATGATTTTGTTTACAATATGCTGCTTTTGTGTTATACAGTTCTGTGTGACTATTTTGTTTACTAATTGTTTGGAGATCTGAAAAATGCATGCAAGTGCTTTCTTTCAAAAGTGAACTTTACATACTGTAATGCGGAGCTTAGAAAAGTTGAAACTGGTGCCTTTGCGTGAATAAATGTGATTTTTCTAAAGACCGATCAGTCAGTGACAATGAGAGAGTTGAAACGGACTATCATTCAGCGTTGTGGAGCTCATGAGGAGACGTACACTGACATACCGACAATATATCTAAGCATTTTCACTCTCATGGTTAAAGCGATGCAGATTGTACTTTTCATTTTGGTGGCACTGAGTATTTCATTGGTGGCATTATTTACGTTTGAGTCATAAGTCAATTGTTTCGGTGTATTGCAGGTTTTTACAGCTAAACCATAGTGTCATGCTATATGCATGAGCTGTTTTTAGAAATGTACTTATAGTGTTGAGAATGTTGAGTATGTTTCATGAAATGTGCCAAAGCAACCGAAAAAACCTGCAAATTACTTAAAGTATCAGATTTTAGCCATGTTGCAATGCTAGCTGCATAAATAAGTAATGTATGAAAAAACATTCTAGAAATGTAACATTTTATTGTACTGATTTTATTAAAGCTTTATACAGGACATAAAGCCGACGGTGAATGGCGCGAGGTGAGCATATTTTACAAGACATAGCTGTCCTCTCCGCCACGTTTGATTGCTGCCGATTTAACGTGGCAAACAGGGAAAATATCGAATATACACGTGGTCCCTGTCGCCTGAAATCTTGTGCACTTTAAGCACTGTACTGAGAATGACACGGAGTGGATGCGGCAGACTAGAGTGTGTGGTGAGGGGTTAGGGGCGTGTAAGTGAGAGTGGGGGCACATATAGACTGCTTCAGTGTTGCATGGCTGACCTAGTTTTTTGGGTAAATTAAAGATTGGCGAAATGCGAAGGGCAACAACTTTCCGAGGGCATAGATACTACATACATATACGAATGTAGCATGAAATAAACAGTTACTTTATCAATGTTATTAATCTTATTGATATATTTACTGCTGTTTTACACGTAGCTATTTAGGCCTTTGTATACGAATGCGTCTTTATTGGGGGTCTATTTATCTAAACAAAACACACCAGTGCGTTAAGCTAGGATTCCTCACAGTGTCCTGGACGATATCATAGTTGAGACAGCGTTGTGCTGGCTGTCGGGGACATTGCTGCCATTGCTGACATACTGAGACACATGGCGATGGCATTAATTTCGCTGAACACTGGAATCCCTCGAGCTTATTATAGCCGTGGCGTTTCTTCTGCCAGCATGCGGCGTCAATTTTGTTTCAATCGCATCCTTTCGCCAAAGCTATTTCTAAACAATCAGCCAAGTAATTTTACAAAGAAACCATGTGGATCCTCCTGGTATGTTATATTACATACATACATATATACACATTAGATAGATAGATAGATAGATAGATAGATAGATAGATAGATAGATAGATAGATAGATAGCCTAACCTTATTATTTGCTACGAAAATTACAGGTTAATAGTGGCACCACAACAACATACACATACACTGTGTACAGAATGTGACAAAGTCTTTGCACCAAATCACATATTTCCTGAACGGAATGTCATGTCATGGGCTGCTGGCTGTAACGTAACACTGATTTGAGCTGTCATGTTCCTTTAACCATTGTTAATTAACGGGGTCAATCAATGCAATTCAAACACATAATGACTGCTGGAACAGCTTTGAACCTTTTAGTTAATAAATTATACATCTTTGTTTAAGAACATGGATGTTTTAAAAGGGCCTCCAAAGTCTGCTGTATTTCAGATGTTCAAAAATTACTAACCGAATAGAATAAAGTGACATTTTATTTGTTTTTCGATATCTAAGTATCCGAAAAACTAGCAGCAATCCTCATTTTAAAATAGTTCCTTTACACAAGGCTGGTAATGTCATCCGAAATCTTTGTTATTGTTCTTCTTTAATAAACTCTTGTCGCAAATTTACTGATATTTCGGTTAAATAATTCAACTGGGATGAACACATAGTGGAAACATTTTAGTATCCGATCAACCGCATTTAACAGACGATAAAACGGATGCCACGGCTCATTTTCCGTTTGTTATGTGTGCATTTTTCTTTCCTCGTGTCCCTCCCACGGCTTCCTCGGCCGCCCCGCCCCGGAGGCGTGACTTGGTGCCGATTGGCGTGTTCGCCGGAGAGCCGCTCAGGCTCCGCTCCACCAGTCCCGTAGTACATCCGTGTGAAGTCGAGTTAACTGGCTGCTCTGGCCCGAGCAATATGAACATTTCCCAGAGCCGCGCAGTTCCCTGCGAGTGAGGCGGCAAGGCGACGCGACGCGACAAGCGGCGGCGCAACGGTGAGTTTCCGGGGGGGGATCAGAAGGACGCGTCCAGTTCCTCTCTGCCTCGGAGACTGATTTCAAAAGCGGACAGAGGCTGGTCTCCGTGCAGTGCACGATGGAAGCGTCTGGGAGGGGTGTGTGCATGCGTGCATGCATGTGCGTGTGTGAAAGTGAGTAAGTGTGTGTGTGTGTGTGTGTGTGTGAGAGAGAGAGAGAGAGAGAGAGAGACTGCATGTGCGCGCCTGAGTGTGTGTGTGTGTTCGTGTGCAGGGTGTAGGGGGTAATCCACACTCTCACCTCCCTGTTCCCGTAGCACTAACTGTGCCGTCTCTATCAGACAACTCGTACGCCATGCTTCCCGGGCCAGATTCCCCAGACAAGGCGGGACAGCTGTTGCAACACTTAAGATAAACGTGATTCAGGAAAAACAAACAAATAATACAATGAAACGGCTTTGGGTGGATGCAGGGGTTTCCATCTCGCTGGTTAAAAGTGAGGCGGGATGCATGATGGCTTAAAAGCGGATAATTTTGCAAAGATCATCGCGTGTCAGTTTGGCAGGTGTGTCAGTCACACGCACCGTACACGTTATTACACAGTGCTGGTAAAAAATCCTCTGAACTGCGATCGAGTTAAAAAAAAAAAAAGCACCACAGTATTTTTCCATCTTGAACACCGCGGCAATTCTTTAATCATCACTGATCTGTTTAATGCTTACTGTATGAGAAGAGGGTATACCAGTCTGCGTTTCTGTGCTCCTGGCGGGACGCATTTGCTTAAGATAATGTTCCTCTTCGGATGACTTAAACGCCAGCTTGTCAAAACTCAAAATATGTTTCCAGGAAGGGCCTATTTTTTCATTGACGATCAGTTGACCGCTTTATTTTCTTACTTGACGCGCAGCCGGGTAAATTCAGTTTTTTTTGATGACTTGGTGTCTCCTGCTAAGAAGGCGCAGTACGGCAGGAATGCGAGGCGCTTTTGGCTGCTCGGGTACAGGCGTGCAGGGAGCACGATGCCTCCTTAGCCTGGCACTGGAGTAAGAGAGCCTCCCAGCAAATGGCGTTACTCTTTCAATACTCCGTGTTTACATGTGCCCCGTTTTACAACCACGCTGAAATTTCACCTTGATTTCTTTTCCCTCAACGGCACACGAATTATATTTCTATAAATATCTGAAATGCATAAGGGTCAACTGAGTTTCGTGTCATAATACAAGGCTAAGACATGTAACTGATTTAAAACTGACGTCTGTGGAAATGCATTGTTTTTTGATTGCATTGTTGAAAAATGACATCCTTGAGTCATACTGTGATGTGATGTGCCGCCCAGGCTTAGCGGCAAAATGGACTTAATATCTGGGTGATCTGAAATTAAACTTAAAGCCGACAATGATGGTGGGTAGTGCCTTTTAACCCCCCCCCGTGCCGTTATCTCTAATGGCGGTCTGGGGGCTGGTAATGAGTTAGTTCATGCTGGCTTCTGAGGCTTGTAAGGGACGGTCTGGGTTGGTGGCTGGGGAAGAGCCCGATCGTAATGCGTCCTCCAGTCTAGTGACACACAAACACCATGACACCTGCCGTCACTGGGGCACTTTCCACACATGCTGTGTTCACTCTGAGCATGTAAAGCGTCACAGGGCATGGATCTGATCTGGAATGGGCAAACACACAATGACACGAATGCTGAATATAAGAATTCTCTCACTACTGTGAGTTTTTTAGTGTTTAAAACTGAATACTGTGATTTTTACCTCGTAAATGTGTTGTGACATGGTGGTTTTGCTCTCACTTTAAATATTTATGCTTGTGAAGACACGAGTGTGACTGTGACTCTTGAACACGCAAAGGCTCCTTTGTACCGGGTCCTGCTTGTATGCCGTATACACGGCTGAAATGTTACCATCGCACCCCGCTGGTATCTGAAGACATCACTTGTGGCAGTGGGTGTCGGGGGTTGGGCGGGGGGTGCTTGGGTTGAACAGTGGGTTCCTGACAGAAATGCCCGCCTCCCCTCCCTTGGGCTGGACTCATTTCCATTTATTAACTCTTGTATCCTAGTTAACCTAAATCTCTTGTTTGCTTAGGCAAATGTAAGCAGCTGCTAATCTTCAGGCTTTTAGACTTGGGCCGATTTGAGGCAATCTTCTGCCCCGCCAGCATGATCCGGTGACGGTCTGGATTCCCTCTACTGTCATGAGCCGGCCGGCTGGGGGGGCTGGATGAGATCTGCTGTGGTGTGTCTCTTTTTTATCTTTGTAATTGGCACAGGGAAACACCCACATTCCACAGTATTTCTTGCCCCCCCCCCCCCCGGCGTGTCTGTGTCCGTTCCCCCACGTGAAGCTCGATGGTAGTTATGTGCCGTTTCAGAAGCCTTCATGTACATCACATTTGCTTGCTCCCCTAATCCGCGTACCTGCAGCGGGCTGTGCAGTGGTTGCGGTCCCCTCAGCTCGCATTGTTGCGGCGCGACGGCTCGGCCAAGCCGCAGGAAGTTGCGTCACGGAGCTGGCGGCACGAGGTCCAGTAGCAGGAAGACGCTGGCTTCCAGGGGCCATTGTGAAGGCCCTTTCCCTGCATTGTGGCAATGAGGAACAGCCCCTGTTATGATTGGGAGACGTTCCAGTTTCACCCTCACCGCGTTAGAAAAACAAACAGATCTTAGTGGCAAACGTTAGCCGTTACCTGAATGTGTGTTTGGCTGTAAGACTGTTTTGAAGGTCATGCTGACTGATGCCATTAAGAAATGCCGTGTCGGAAGGGACCTGTGACATTTAGCCCCACCCCCGATTGTTTGCGGGGAGGGGCCTGTCATTTTCACACACATCCCCCCCCCCCACCAATCAGTTGAGGATGAGGAGCATGTGATATTTACCCCCAACAGGGCCGGCCCGTAGCATAGGCAATATAGGCAAATGCTAAGGGCACCATCCACCCAGGGGGCGCCGCGAACGGAGGAAGAAAAAAAGAGTAACATAATGATACCTAACTTTCCTATGAGGCCACCGTGGCTCCACCCTCCCCGCCGCCCCCCAGGGCCGGGCAATCCAATAGGGGGGGGGCGCCGATTTTCCAGCCGATTTCGCTTTGCCTCGGACGGGCGGGGTCGACAGCGGGGATGCTTGCCTAGGGCGCCTCATAGGCTAAGACCGGCACTGGCCTCCAACATCCTATGGAAGGGGCCAATTGCTGAGGGGAGGGGCCTGTCATGTCTACCACCCCCCTGATTGCTTGGGGAAGGGGTTTGTGTTTATCCTGTAATCAGAGCTGAGGGTGGGTTGTGGTTCCTGGTGCTTGGTGGTACCATCAGGGTTCTGTGTGTGTGTGTGTGTGTGTTGAGTCAATTGCGTTGCACCAGCTTTATTTCACGCAACCATTATCGGCAGACACTTCCTGTCTGCGCAGATGATAACATTTCTGGATGTGCCCCCCCTCCCTGGATAATGGCTCTGTTTTCTGTTTATATTTGGAGGGGCCTTTTATTTTGTTATTTCTTCTAGCTTTTCCATCATCCCCCCACCCCTCACTAACCCCCCCCCCCCAACCCCAAACAGCCATCTTTGTCCTCTGAAAAATGTATGAGAGGGCGTCCGGGTCTAAAAGGCGCGTGTTTAGTGTGACCCGACGGGGCGACCGGCCCACACTCTGACTCTACGGCGCCCCCGTTTCCTGCGGCCGTCCCTGCATGCATCGCACCCCGGACCTGCACCCACCCCAGCTCCAAGAAGCGTGAAAATATGTAATTCCCGGACGGCTCTTCCCCTAAACGTGTGGCGCCCTTTGAAAGGTGTCGAAATTCATCCGAAACACCCTTCACGACTTTTTCCTTTTTTTAAAAGCCGGCTCTCAGTGTCGTGTCTCGTCAGCTGCACGTTTTAACAGTTTTCCTTCATGTGTTTTTTTTCCCCCCTCGCCTTATAAAGCGGAGGCAGCTTGTTGATGTTTCATTAATTGAGCAAGAGCCGTCTGGAGGCTACATCGAACCCTCTGAAGTGAGCTTGGGAGGCAGAGGAGGGTGGAAAAAAAAAGGTTTTAATTTGGAGTGAAACAGATTCACTCGACACAGAAAAATGCAGATGTAACTGGCCGATTCAGGGAATCGAGGTGTTTAGAAAGTACCTGGAAAGAAATGGGCATGTGTGAGCACCGCTGCGTGCGTGTGCGTGTGTACACCCAGACACGCGTGTTGGTGGGAGTTGGCATGACGCCTCATCCTTGGATCTCTCTGAATGGAGTGTTTCACGTTGTTTACACCGAAGGGCCAGCTGTAAATGAAAGCAGACATTAACCGGACAATGGCGCTGCCTCATCGCGTGTCACACGCCTCCTTTTCGTTTTCACCCAGAATCCTTAGGGGTGCTCTGTAATTTAAGCGGAGGCCTTTCCGTAATGGGCATTGTGATAGATCTGTTTGCCCTTTTATGCTGTTGACAGATTTATTTTATTTGTGTCTTTAATGAGTACCGTCTGGAGGTGCTGTTGTCTGGCCGTGTGCGTGTGGAAGCCTTCGTGGCGATGGCGTGTTTGTGTGGAGCTTCCAGTGGTGGGTGGGTGGGTGGGTGGGGAGGGGATGTTGATAGGATATTCCAGCCATAACAGTAAATGTCAGTAGGGTCGTGTGTTTAATGTAGCAAAGTGTCCACCTGCTGCTTTTAAAATAAGTTGGTTAACTGAAAGATGGTCTGCTTGGTAGTCCGGCTCTACGAGGCGGGGCAGGAGCGCGGCGGGTTGGACGGCGGGGCAGGAGCGCGGCGGGTTGTACGGCGGGGCAGGAGCGCGGCGGGTTGGAGGGAGGGGCCGACCGAGCACGTGGCGAGGCTACGCTTTTAGAGGCTCGTGGCGGCTTCTTTGTATAGCTGCCCCGGTTTCGGAGCGTCGGCTGGGGAGATGGTGACCCAGAATTCGGCCCGGAGCGCTTTGCCGTCAGAGGAAACATGCTCCGGGCCTCCCCCAGGAGCAGGGGGGTCGGAGGCTACCGATGGGGGTGTTGGGGCTTGGGGGTGAGCCAGCACCTCGCAGCCGTAGAGGAATTGGAGGTCTGCCGTTGCCGTGGGGGCGGGGGTTGGTTTGTTTACCCGCCATGAACCACCTGAGGCAAACGGAGATGAGCACTGGTGTGGAGGGGCTTGTAATCCAGCGTCCCTCTCTGCCCCCACCAACACGGTCTAACTTCTCTGGATTTCTTTTGTTCCTGTTCGTTGCCGGAACCGCGGGAGCAGACGGGTTTGGTTCTGTGGCGGCGTGCTGAAATCTGGGACGTGTATTTAAGGAGGGATGACGTGCAGGAGACTAAGAGAAAAGAGGAAGGAAGGGAGAGCAGCAAGAAGAAAGTGTGAGGTTTGCCGTTCTGGTGAGTGTGGAGTCGGAGAAAAAGCCTGTTTTTGAAGACGAGCTTCGGTTCGCGGGAACATTAAAGGTGCCACATTTTGAGTGTTTCGTCTGTTTCAGTGTAACGCTTTGCTGTTCAGATGGTTGGTTGGAGCCTTTGAGTCTCTGCGTAGGCTTCCCTGATATCCTCCCATATGGCCAAACATATGCCATTCCCAGTATTCCCAGTATGAGCGTCTCGCTTTCCTAAAAGGAGGTGATACTCCCCAGGCTTGCCCTTTAAGTGTCTGATGCAAGTCGGGGGGGGGGGGCACATGTTCTCTGGTTGTGTGAGTGCTGGGGTCAAAGGTCAGAGGATGAATTTCAGTTGACAGAAGTATCCTTACGCCGTTTTTTTACGTGGTTATGTCACCCAAGCCATTGGTATGTCAAATCGTATCCGACTTGGGGGGGGGCGTGGTTAAGTGGTTATAGATAGATCGATAGCCTTTATTGTCCTATAAGGATATTTGTCTTCACTGTCTGTTCCAATGCAAACACAAGTACATTACTGGCCTCTAATATGGTGGGTATAAATACATACAAATCCATAAAACGGCACACATAAACACATACACACAATATACACCCAATCCCATAATCCCAGCAGGGGCTCCCCTGGTGTACCTGTGACCACAGCACTTAGTTTTTCTCTGTTTAAAATACCTGCCTATGAGGAGGCAGGAGCAGAGGACAGAGATCGATGACGGCGCTGAAGGCAGACCTTTGTGATGTCACGATGGCTCTCGTCATGGCAACGCATCTCTGTCAACCGTCTCCACTCGTGTCAGCATAGCATGTGGAGAAATTGAGGCCCGTGCACTTTGTTTATTTTCTCATAATAAGTTATTAATCCTTTAGAGCAAAGCTAAGAGCCGTCCAGTCTGGGACACGGACTGTAATTCCACCACCAATCCTGCCCCCTCCTACCGCTGGTCTTTCCTCGGCAGTCAAGAAGTGTCTTGGGATTCCTCTGTCATAATCGGCTCACCCCGTTGTTGGTAACGGGCGGCTAGACAAATTAGCAGGGCACTGTGTGCCCGGCTTTGTGGTGGAATAGGGCCGTTTTGTGTTGTCCTGTTTTTTCCCACTGATCCGGTGAGGGGTGTGGGGCCCGCTCGGGGCCCGGGGACCCTGTGCTTCTTTGCTTAAACCCTCCAGTTAGTTCTGCCAGGCCACCGGTGAGGTTTGAAACCAAGCAGATAGCATCTGTGTCTTTTACGCTATTTCTGGAATCCGTTTGGTTTCCAAAATAAGGAAGAACAAAAATGGTCACTCAGATTCCGTGTCTCACTGGAGACCATGTGGCTGACGGGGTCTTGAACCTCAGAGGGTGGGCTGGTGCCTTCGCAGCCTCGCGCTGAGGCTTCCCGTTTCACAACATCACAGCCTGCGGCTAAACGGGCCTGTGATCTCACCGCGCTGTCCTACCCAGATGTCTGATTTCTCCAAAATGCGACAAAACGGAATTCTGTATGCCCTCATATCTCCAGCGCGAGGAGCCTTAACAGGTCCTACATTTTATGTGAATATTGATGCTTGAAATTGGTTACCAAATAATTCATTATGTAGCATGAATAGCCCAGTGTTGCATTAATTTTTAAAATTTTCCAAGTAGCCTGTTAAGAACCTGTGCTGGGTTTTTTTTTGATTATCCCATTGGGCCAGACCTGTCCCTTCTTCCTCAGCTCTGATATTCAAAAAGGTTCTTACAAGTTTAGATATGGAAAGGTTTAGGAGGTAGCTAAACCTTTTCATACCATCATACGTCCAGGCATTGGACCGCAGTATATGGTATTTTGGAGGTATTTTCAAGAGTAATGTTGTTGTGGTATTTTGAAATCTTGGCGATTAAAATTTGCAGAGCAGAGGAGAGGTCCCTCATGATGAAATATTGTGGTATATCCAAAATTCCTAGCTTAACAGAAAGTCTGTAAAATGGCGGAGACCTGTTTGTTTGTGGTGGTAAATTCATTATGGTGGGAGCATACATATTACCTAAGAGTGCAGTCTTGCTCAGTAATCGGACGCCGTTTCTCGCAGGTTAAAATGGAAAAGTAAACAAAGCACTAATGCCAAGCTGAGCGATGCGATAAAGCGTCTTCCGGGCTCGTCTCACGCCATCGCGCTTCACGGGGGCTGCACGCACCGGGCCCTCGATACCTGCTCTTACACGAGTGCTCAGAAGCCGAGATCGTCACACGCTGGGCTTTTTCGGCGCCTCGTATGACACGTTTATTTCTGCGCATTCCTGTCCTCCTCCCCCTTCCCACCCGCGCTTGCTTGGCGTGTGCGCGTCTCTCTCTGAGAAGCAGGCCTTGGTTTTGATGGATTATGCATCAAGTGGAATATCAGAGTGGTGGGGGGGGCTTGGGGGGGTTGAGTTTAAGTAGATGTAGATGGGAATTAGAGGCTGTGGAGGCACAGGGGACCGGAGGCATTGTGCCGACAGCCGTGGCTGAAGGGGTGCAGGGTTAACGGTGAGAGAGTGCCGTCTCTGCCTCCCCCAAGTCATCAGACTCCCAAGGATTCTCTCTGCCACAAAATATGAAGTGGGAGTCAGATCATCTGACTTGCCTTGCGTGGGGGGAGGAGGGGGGATTGGTGCTGGAGGATGCAGCCCTTTTTACTCCCCCCACCCCCCTGCTCTTTTGAGGTTTATCACACCCTGGGGTATTGTTTTCTTAATCCATAATATTGCGGATTTCTGGCTCTCTCCCCAAATTCACTTTGCAAGTATCATGCCGTCAATTTGCCGTTGTATCTGCCACTGTAGTAGTTGTGAACTCCGGTCAGGTTTCCTCTGCCGTGTGCGTCCTTCTCCCGCAGCCCCCAGGGAGTCCCGTTGGGATAGGAATGGACCGGGGCTGAGCATCCCGGAGGAAATCGGAGCTGCTACAGAACCGGATCAAAGTCTTTCCAGGCGTTGGAGGATTCTAGGCCTGCCGTTCCAAGCTGCCTTCAAGCGGCTTTGCTTTGCGGGCGCCTGCCGGCAGGATGTCAGTCCGCTTCGTCTCGCTTTTGCCGCGGTTCGCTCCGTACCTCTTTCATTAGCATTTCTGCGTGTGGTAGCCTTTTGGCCCCGTGCATCCTGATACTGCCTCCGGGCTGAACGCCGCCCTGTACTGGACCAGCAGCATGTGGAGATGAGCGGGTTGTTTATTATTATTATCGTCGTCATCATAATCAGGCTCCGCCCTCCATACATCTCTCCTAACTGCTGACCTCATCTGGATTACGTCAGTCTGACCTGGAAGTTCCAGACTGCTTGCAAGTACACAGTAAAAATGACTCATCACAAATTCCTTATGCTAGCTGATCTGTTTATAATACACGTAATAGTTCATTAAATAAGCATACCTCCTATATTTAATATTACAACAAAAGGATATGACTTTATTTTTATGACTCGGGTATAATGTGTTTTTTTTTTTTCCCCCTCAGGTGTACACAACACTTGCATTATTACTTCCTTTTTTTGGAGGGCTGATGGGCCAGCCCTCTTTTTCTTAAGGTACACGGAAGGATCCACGGTCCGATTGTGGGGGTGTGCTGGGAACGAGCTTCTGCAAACAGCCTGGCCAGTGGTGCAGTTTGCTGCATTTTGTACGCAGCCCCTCTCTGGCTTCTTGGAGCTGGTCGCTCAGCTCTCCACCACTGGGGGCTCTGCGCTTCCTGCTGTTTCATTCTGGATACCTGTTTAGGGTGAAAGTAGCGGTGGCAGGAGGATATGGGGGTGGAGGAAAGACTGGGAAGGATTTTGGGGGGGGGGGGGGATTCCACTCGGCTGCATCTGACGCATGCTTGTGATGTCACACTGCAGCCTCCCCCTCTCTGATCCAACCCCTCCCCTTCTGGTTTTGATTTATCTCCTGTCTCCTTACGGCCTGCTGCCTGGGACAGGAAGTCTGCTTCCTTTCTGCACGCTGGGGAGAGAGCCCTCAGCGCCTGGTGCTCGGGGCTGATCTCATCTAGGGGTTTACTTAGTTTTTTTTTTTTTTTTTAAATGACCGACCACTTAATGACGGTGACGAGACGAGTGACAAAAGGTTCAAATCTCACCACAGAAGTGTGTCCACAGCCAAGGCCCACAGTGCCTGCGTGGATTAACGTACCGATCAGGAGTTATTTTAAATCAGGTGTGTGAAACAGCCTAGCAATGCTCCTTTGGTATTTTATGTCGTCGTGTTTCTTGCCGTTTTATTCCGGCGTGACACACAGGAGGAAACCGATCGTCTCTCGTTCGTCTGTTTATGCCTGTCGTCCCACGTCTCTGTAAGTGTGTCATCCTGGGGGCATGGTGACGCCAACGTGGTGAGGTCATCGGGGCGGCCGGGGGGGGCCTCCGAAGCGGAATGTGCAGGGGGAAAAGTGACTGCACTGACTATTGACTGTCAGGTACCCTCGCTGCTGAACCCCCCGCCTTCACCGCGTGGGATATTTTATGCAAATGAAGCCTCTTCACTGATGCCGTCTGACATTCTGTGAATACATCCCCGTCCTTCGGTCTAATACAAACCCGGCTTTTCTAACACGCCTCACAAGTGAATTAATTGGGACGCGTAAATACAATTACCCTCGATTCAGTAATTGCGGAGGTTCGCATACTTTTTCCGTCAATGGCCTTAATTATTTGCACCGTCTGTCTAACAAATATGTGACTGTGTCAAATGTGTGTCTTATTTGTTAGATGACACTTTTTATTATTGTGACTATTGTTAGGTCAGAATACATTGTAGGAGCAATTCATAGAGAAGTCCAGAGAATTCCGCTGCCTTTTTGTCTCATCAGTGAATCAGATTTAGTATTAAGATATAGCAGCTGCAGGAAAGGATGGTTCTGTGTTTAATTTATGAAGTATAATACGATGTCCTCTGTTTGCAAAGGGTCCAATACAATGTCCTTGAGTTTCAAAAGGCTTCCCCTGTAAAACATGTAAAACTTACCAAATGTATAATAGATTATCTGGCAGTTAAAACCTGTTTCTTTTTTTTTTTTTAATCTTTTGTCCCGTGGACAGCCTCCATGCCAGAATCAGTGGATTCATGAATGAATGCAAATACGCTGTTAGCAAACGGTTGTTTAACTAACACCCCCACACCCCTTTGATTTCAGACTTGGGTGATTGAGGGAATGTGATGTAACATTAATGAAATGTTTAGGGTACTAGATGTCAGGCCTGACTATGAATCCAGAAACACAGGCTTCTACTATGCAAACAAATTCAAGAAAAGTGCTTCTCCAAAAACATGGCAGCTCTGAAATGCACTTATTTTCAGTGGGGAGCAAAGAATTTTTATTCACCCAGTATGACGTGAACTAAAATTCTCTTTCTACCTGTACAGTAAATATCCAGGCAGGTGACCTTGGCTGACTAGTACGGCGGTCCAACACCTCAGATTCTCAGTCCCCAAGGGGAGATGTTTGTTTGACATCTAGTTACCTGTCCGTGACAGGGTGAGCTTGTGTAGAGCCCCAGAGCTGAGGCTGCTGTTTTTGCGCAGCTAGTGAGAAGCTGCGGTTACAGGAAGTGGTTAGCGGAGCACTGAGCGCGAGTGGCTCTGCTCTGTCCGGTCTTTGCAGAACAGCGTAGCAGGTGAAAAACTGCCTGTGTGAGCGAATGGAAAATTTCGATGTAGTCAGAAAGTGTCTGGGGCTTTATAGGAGACGTGTGTCCTTTTCAGCACTGGCAGATTGCGTGAAAGGTTTTCACTGCGATGGTATCTAATTTAAAAAAAAATTCCCATCGATGGTTGTACCGGAATGGCGGGTAGAGTGAGCGGGTAATGTTCATCGACTGTAATGAATGTGCTTTCTTGGCTTTCTGAAGATCACGGACCGTTAATTTGTTCTGAAAAAAAGTCCGGCCTCGTTGGCAGTGTTTGGTTTGGACGCTCCTATGTATGGGAGACGCCGTCCGCGATGTTTATCCCTTACGAGGCCCCGACGGGTGGAAAATGACGAAAATGTCGGGGCAGGCTGGGCACGACAGGCACCCTTAATTAAAAATGATCGAATAACCAAGGAATGTAAATTCCGAGGAAATATCTCTGAAGTATTTCCTGTTTGAGGGCAGGAACCCCCACCCCCCAGCCTTTGATGTTTTTGTGATACGTGAAGCCCACAGTTTCACTCAGTATATACAAACTTTCTCTTGAATGTGAACTGGGGATGTAAATAGAGCAGCTAATTTTTAAAGTAGCCTTAAATGAAGTATCCTAATGGAGCCGCTCTGCTCTTTGACCTCTGATACAGGTGTCGGGGTGAAGGTTCAGCCTGCGGGCAGGATGGGAGGAGGCTGTATGAAGAGAAGCAGGCCTCGCTAAGACCCCGCACCCGGCACCTGGCCCCCGACCCCCGGCCCCAGGCCCCAGGCCCCATCCATGGCCAACCACCTGGAGCTTCTCAGTGAGCTGCAGCAGCTGGAGAAGGTGCCCAGCCTGGAGCGGCTGCGGGCGGCACAGAAGCGCCGGGCTCAGCAGCTGAAACGATGGGCTCTCTACGAGAAGGAGATGCAGAGCAAGAAGCGGCGAGCGGACAAGCGCCGAGCCGCGGCCGCGGCCACTGAGCCGTGCAGACGCGTCTCCTTCGCCGCCAGCGTGGCCCTCCTGGAGGCGTCCGCCCGAAATGACGCCGATGACGGTAAAGCGCCTGCAGGCTCCCCTGCCTCCTGCTGTGCTGGAATATGGACCAATCACATTGCACACTCTTGACCACATGACAACAACATGTTAAAGAAAAAAAAAAAGTGATAGGGTCTTCGTCAGTATGTGTACTTGTGGGTTCTTGTGTTCTCACATATCTGTTTGACATCATCTTCCATTGCTCAAGTAGGGTTCCTATACCCGAGAACAGAAGTATGTAGGACGGTAAAAAATCCCCGGATGTCGTTCTTGCCCTGCCCCAAATATCAAGGATACAGTTGCATCCTCACCAGTCAGAACAATCCCATGATTCATTGCGTCCCAAGTTTGTTCTTTTTTTTTTTCTGTTCTTGGAAGGCAAGTTGGCAGTGTTGGAGTGTTGTTGCCAAGAGCACAAGTACGTTCTTTGCAATCTTGGTATTGAGGCACCCGCAGTTATTAATTAATAGTCTTAGACAGGCTTGTTACGGTGGTTTTGACCAAACCAGCCCTAATCCGCGTGACAACTATATATGGAATAAATCCACAGCAGCTCTGAAAAAGGATATTTTTTTTTATTCTCAGACAGGCAGCGCTGAAGGAAAGGCTAAGGATAATTGTGCCTGTCAGTGTGTCGGAAACGGCTGCCAAATAGAGTGATAGAGTGGCGGACGTCTGTGTTACGGGCGACGCAGGTTCCCCCTTGGTCTCTAAGGAAACGGGGGACAGTGCCGGACCAGGTCCCCCAGCCCCGTGACTTGTGTGCATGCTGGTACTGTCGCTTTTTGCTGCGAGTATGCACTTTGTGTGTGAATGCAGACGGGAATTTCACGTTGAAATCTAGTGAAGATGCATGCAGTGGTGGGGGAAGCCTCCGTAGATGTGTTAGATTAGCCAGTGACGGTTAAATGGAAACCTAAACTTTCTGGCCATTAGCTTGACTAATATAACCGGAAGTGTTATTTTGGCCTTGGATAGTTCATTTCCCTTTTTAAAAGTCAGGCTTTTCATTGTCTAGCTTTATGGGTGAGCAAACGGGTGCCGGTACTCACCTTGCTATAGATACTCCATTGATCCCCGTGGGGAAATTCTCTTTACGCCTCCCCCCAACTTGCTCTCTGCTGCTGAGAACAAGCTGGCCGTGGAGGGCGGCCCCCCTGTTGTGGCTCCCAGGAAGCTGGGGGTTAAGGGCCTTGCTCAAGTACCCGCAGGTTTGCTGCGGCTGGGCTCGGCCTTCTCATTATGAGAGGCGTCAGTACGCAGGAAATGTTCCCGCTTCTCTGAAACACAAAGGGACCTATGTGTGAGTGTCGTGCTGCTCAACGCATGGCTTTGGCCAAATGAACCCTCACGCCTGACTGTGATCTCTGGACCCCCCACTAACGGCCGCTGCCCAAATCCCTCACTGTGGCAGGGAATTATCCATCTTCTTTTTTCTGATCCTCTGCACTCCAGGACATTTCCCAGCCCCTGTAAGCTAATGTGTCCATTAAAGGAATCAATCTGCAGACGGTAAAACATGCATTTTAAAAATCTAGCTCTCTCTCATTTTATATTTACATTTTACATTTATTTTGTCCAAAGTGATGCTCAAGTGATGCAAATGGCACCCTGCAAACATCACAGCTGTCAAGGGGTCGACTAGGCATGAGTGAAGTGATGCTGAGCTTCTAATGGATGCTCAGGTACAAGTGTAAGCAGCATAGGAGCCCGAGCTACATGTCATCTGACTGAGGGAGAAGCGGATATGACAGAAAAGTGGAAATAATAGGTGCATTCAGGTAATGCGGAGCGGTGTTGGCCGTTGGAGGCCGCTGGTAGTGGAGGCCGTTTTGTGTCCTGCTCCCCTGGTGAAGATGTAAGCATAGCCAGCTTGAGTAGGGTCTCCTTTTTCTTTTAGCGCAGCTTTGTTCACACTCTGCTGGGAAGGCAAAACTCTGACACTACGGCTCTTGGCCAGATGACTAAGCTGGCCAGGTTTTCAAAGGACCTGAAACACCCTGCACTGAGCTTCACATTTCCTAGAAATTAGACCCGTCTGTGCGCAGTCTGCCTGCTTGTCTGCCTGCCTGTCTGTCCGCCCGTCTGCCTGCCTGCCTGCCTGTCTGTCTGTCCGCCCGTCTGCCTGCCTGCCTGCCTGTCTGTCTGTCCACCCGTCTGCCTGCCTGTCTGTCTGTCCACCCGTCTGTCTGCCTGTCTGTTTGTCCGCCTGTCTGTCTGCTCATCTGTGTGTCTGTCCGTCTGTCTTCCCATTACATGTTCTGTTTGTCCGCCTCTCTGTCGCTGTCTACCTGCATTAATCGCCTTTGGCATTCAGAAAGCCAGCATTCCCGTTCGCCCCTTTGCCTTGCTGGGTGTCCTGCTTTGCTGTTTCCCACCTGGGCGATACAGGCTTTATTAAACTGGCCAGTACTGATGTTTATATGGGGGGGGGGGCATTGAACACTGTCAAGGACACGAGTCACGCGCGAGGTCAAACACCTGAGCGTGTCCCCACTGCAGAGGCAGCTGCCTGGCTTTGGGCTCCTGTTTTCTCTCCAGGCCTTGAAGCTCCCCAGATCAGGTGGAGGTTGCGGAAGGGTTTTGCTGATGAAGATCATTGAATTTGGGCCGCACCTGATGACACTCAAGGGCCCCGGGGAGGGGAACATCCAGGCGGACATAATAACCCTCACCAGCCAATTGTACATTTTAACACTGAAATCGGAATGTTCCACAGTGACATTTCCCAGGGCGTCGTCTAGGCCATTCAAGGCCACTTGGTCCTACGCGGTCGTGGTAGATTTTAGGTTACGTCAGAGGACTATCAGCTGCCACAAAGCCTTCTGGGTATTTAAATGGGGAAAAAGGACGTGTGTGTGTGTGTACGGCCGTCCTATTTTAGAATGATCTATTAATATTCCTGTCACTGTAGAATGGTCTACTTCTGAAAGCACCTGCTAGAATGGTCTCGATATGGTGCGGATCAGAACCGAAGTCCCAGTACTGCCGTGAACTCTGGCACTGAAAAGCATGCAGAAACACCCCCGTCAGCCTGGCCATGCAGGGGAACCTGGCTGGGCTGAAGTTTGGGTGGAACTCGCTGCTGCGTGTTGCTGACGGAAACTCGGAGGGAAATCCTCAGTGTTCGCAGGGGATTGACGTCCTCGAGACCAACCAGCCAGCTGTCCCTCACCTTTATTATCAGTCTTTCCATTTTGTACTCCCTCCACCCAGATAATCTCATGGTAATCAGCCAGAAAGCAGAAATAGCGGTGAAATTATGCTGAAGAGCGATATTGACATTCTGCTCCTCCTGCTTCCTTTGTCCGAGCTACAGACGCACATTTTTGAATATTATAAACAAAATTCCAAAGTGGTTTCTGCCTGGTATCTATGGTGCATGAAAACAAGCTTTTGTTTTGTAAATCATAAATTTACTGGCAGCTGACATTTAGGGTGTTATTTGGGATGGAATTATCCGGATGTGGACAGTTGGATGGTGATTGTAATAATTGCTTTGCTGATATTGTAATTAATGATAAGAGGGTTTTAGTAGTGGCAATTGTGGCATATTAGTAGCAATAATCACACTTTTTTTTTCAGGTGTTTTGTCGCATATGGCAGCCTATGGCAGGTTGAATCCAGTGCTTATTTGTTGACAGTTATGCTAATTTGTGCTGATTAATGAGGGGCTAATTGGTGCACCTCTCTGGCCAGCATATCCGAGGATATCCTGCAGTTTGGCACCAGGGCATCCCTGCTGCTTATAGATCTCCCCCCCCCAGTGAGAGCGTGAGCCCCAGGCCCCCAGCTGGCCATGTGCCGATTCATGTGTACGTTTGGCCCGAGTGGGCTGCTGGCTTGCCTGGTGGGCTGGGGAGTGACTTTTAAAGTCAGGTTGCCTTTTTTTTATGGGTCTAGATGAGAGAAATCGTATAAATTGTAGTGCTGTGACCACAAGCAAGCTGTAAACCACAAGCTACACCCATGTTGCTTTATCTGGAGGCTGGTGAGGGCACAGATGTGTGTCCCTAATGCTCCACGGTGCCATCCTGTGGTTGGAGGCCTCGCTGCACTTTTACTTTCCGCTCCATGTTATTCCGGAGAGTCCCAGGTCAGGGTAGAGCATGTGACTCTGTCACAATAATGTCCCATTTAATTATTAATGATAATTATTCTCACTGTATGATGACCCTCAGGGCTATTGGGCTATAACAGTTTTTATTACTGCTATTTTCCATCTACGAGGTTTGGTGCTTGGTACGGAGCCCCTGGCTGAGAAGGTTTCCTTGAGTTTGACATCTGTTTTCGTCTTCCCCAGATGAAGGCGCTTTAAACGTGGTTAATATTTCCTGGCTTGGGACGCTGTAGGCAGTATTTCAGAACGGAATTGCTGAGGTATCGCTGAAACTAATGGCAGCCATAAACGAAACCGTAAACTGCAGATGAGAAGTAGCCGAGTCTGTCTTTGATGAACGTGGCTTGTTCGTTTGTTATAACACCGTGTTCTGTTTTTTATTTATTTATTTATTTTATTTTGTCGATGCTCATTGCGATGCACCGCGCAGTGTCGGAGCCGTCATATAAATCCTGCGTTTTAACACGGCACCTTTTATAATCGCCAGCGTTTTTTTTATAAAATCGAAGCAAATCTCCCTGCGGCACTTTATGTTGAGCCAGAGCGGTTAGGGAGGGGCGCGGGGGTGGGAGAAGCCGAAGTGCCCCCCCCAGAGGGGGGAACGCTTCCTATGAGCTGCATGCGCTGGGAGGAGGTCAGCTGATGGTACGCTCTGAAAAACCAGACAGACTGTAGTCTAAGCAAGAAGGAGCCAAGTCTTTGAGGACAATGTGGTTTGTGCTCTGGGGTCACAAGTTACATGGAGCTCTTTATTCAAACTCTGGGTCTGGGTCTTCTGGGTCTTGCATATAACAGATGAGTTCCTGGTGGTGATGTGTCGCTGGGAGCTCGGAACATAACCTGGTATGAGTAGGATGTCCTGCTCACCAAGTTCAGTTCAGTAGACAGTAGTTGGTTGTAGATAAGGCGTGATTAAGTGAGAGAACGGAGGTGGATTGGGAGGCGGAGCTAGGTGGGGGAGGGTGTGTGCAGATGTAGTGTCATGTAGGGATAATCGATTCACCCGGCTTGGGGTCCTGTGCTTCCCGGGAGGGATTCCAGGTTGGCCGTGGCCCTGGCACTGCCCTGGAAGATCGATTCAGGGGTTTATCCATCCATTACTCATCATGTTCTGGGCTGTCAGGGATCCCAGGCACTAAGAAATGGAATGACGTGGATGTGGTGGGTTTCGCATCCTGCTGACCAAGTCGTTCGGGCAGTCAGTCGGAGTCAGATCCTTACTCAAACGGAGAAATAAGGAAGTATACAGTGGATGGGGACATGGAAGATTCCTCGGGGCCCGTCGCCTACACGTGGAATACTGCCCTGAACCCCGTCCCCTTCCTTTCAGAAGGTGGCGCTATCGCTCTAATCCGTCACGCTTCAGGAATTAAAGTCTAATCACGTTCCCCAGAAACTAGGCCAAGGATTTTTGACAGTGACGTGCTCCTTTGAAACTGGGACCTTCTGATCTCTGTGTGTTCTGGCAGACGCACGTGAACCCTGACTCAAACGGCGTGAGGCCCGAGACTCATTTTCAACAACAAAGGAATGAACAGTCCTATTCTCTCACAGCATTGCATTGAATGGAAAGGTTGGTTACATTTTTAAAAGGGCAGTTCGATGCTTCTAATGGAGAATTTGTGACTCTTTCCTCCTGAAGAGTAATTATCTCAATGTGAGATGAATTACAACATTACAAATTGCGGGTTTCTGAGATTGCAAATCCATGCGTGTAGCACTTGTTCTGTCGCTGCAAATATTACCGGAACATGGCTAATTATAAGGCTTATCTTACTTTTAGTGTCCTACTAAAGCCAGCATCTCCAGCAAAAGCCTGCCCACGTTGCAGCCTATTTCAGGCATGGCTCAAGGGCATTGTGTATAAATACAAAAGGCATTTTTAAAACGCCTTTGCAGTCTAATTTTAGGGATCCAGCGTTTCCACTTGAGCTTTGTGTGTAATTACTAGCTTTGTGCCTCATGCTGCGTAACGTGTGTGTGCGCGCGCGCCCGTGCCTCATGCTGCGTAACGTGTGTGTGCGCGCGCCCGTGCCTCATGCTGCGTAACGTGTGTGCCGTCGCTATAGCTTTCTGTGCTGCTGATTATCTGCCCTTCAGTCTCCTCCTCCTCCTTCCAGAAAAAGATGTTGTTTTAAAAGGGGAACGATTGCCAGTCCCCGCGCACACTGCCGTGCGATGTCGATCGCCTTCCAGAGGCTGCCCTGCCATCCCGCGCCCGGTTGCCAACTGCTGTTGCTGCACTTTCAATATTATCGGCTTCTGGTCATCTGAAAACCAGAACTGCTTTCCCCCCTCCCCTCAGAAATTTGAGTTTGGCAGGGTGGGCCTCTCTGTTGATTTTTTTTGTTTTTTTTTTTGTCCTCCTTTGCTGATTGACATCTTGGTTATCTGGTGAGACCTCTAGCCAAACACCCCCTCACCACCCACCCAACGTAATTGCCTCGGAAAGCCATTTCAACAAATTGTTCCTTTTTCGTGGCGTCGCCCCCCCCCCCCCCCGCCCA
>JAODKE010000138.1:1837257-1847853 GCA_026779605.1 Mormyrus hasselquistii
CTTTGCGCCACCGCCGCTCCCCCCCGCCCCCCTTCGCGCGCCCCCCCCCCCCCCCCCCCCCCCCCCCGCCTGGGCTGCTATCGAGATGCATCTTCATGTGGGTGCCGTGCAGGGGGGGCCTCCTCACCCATTTGATGGGTAGCTTGATTGTTGTCAGTGTCATGCATGTGATGAGCCATTCAGGTGCAGCCATTGTGTGTTTGACTTCACAGCGTTTGCTGCGACATGCAGAGATTCCCGGAATGGGCCCGATTAGCAGGGTGACGTGCTAACACAGGCAGGCTAGGGGCAGACGAGCGAGTGCTCCATGTGATGTTTATCTTCCATGATTTTCATCTTCAGGATAGCGTTCTTTTTAAAATGAATTTCTATCAATGAAGAACACTGTCTTTTTATTATTACCGAGGATCAGCTTTGCACTGCATTGTGGTTGACATTGTTGGTCACCCTTAGTAGCTTACAGCATCTGTAAAGCATCATGTGTGTAAGATGTACAGGAGTTTTTTGAAAAAGCCCCATCTGGGTGGAAAGTTAAGAGTTCTGGAACGTTCCCCCTGAGCGAGGTACTAACCCTTCTGCTCTTCAGATGGGATGCGTCAGTGGTAAAGGCTTCCGCTGTATTAAACATTACATTTCCTAAGGCGCATTTTGACCAAGGTAAACGTACTATTGCTGCTTTTGCGCTGTAAACTTGCGTCGTTTAGACGGCTCAGCTTGACATCCCCACAGTAAACATAAACCGTACTGATGGCCTTACACTGTTTGCCCTTGCAACATCTGCATCGTGAATTCCACACCCTACAATAACCAGTAACCAAAAAGGTAAAATTAGCCCCTCCCCCGTTGCTTACATTACACTTAATGAGTGATTTTTAATGAAGGGAATACTTTGTGGCCCGCCCGTTGCTTTCAGTCAGTGTGAAAACATTGCAGGTTTTGTTGCTCTCACACTAGCTGACACGCACAAGCCAGGCCGCAACATTGCCTGCTTGTCTGCCCCCATATGAAGGCGTGATAGGCTTCTCCGTCAGTCCCGCGTGTCTGAATACTTGGCCAGAGACTCCATGAAAGGCTGCCATTATTTACTACTTTATTTCATTGCGTTTTTTCCCCTCCAAAGGGGCGATCACAGTGGAGGGAAGTAGATTAATGACATGTGTGTGGGAGGTGGAGTTTTGGTTTTGTGTTTGAGTTTTTGTTGCTCCGAAACCTAGAGTCCTGACAGCTTGCATTTTTTAATCTGCTCCCCTGATGTTGCCAGTGCTTATCTTGAGACGTAATATCGTTCTTCATTATTGTGATCTTTAAGATTACACAAATCCTGCCTTTGCTAATCCTGATTACTTCTGATAAACTAATACGGCAGGAAGTATGTCGCACATATATTTTCATGTAAAGGTATTCTTTTCAAACTGGTATTCTATTGTCATATTATCATTTTATTCCTTTTCGATGTGAACAGTTAGATTTGTATCAGTGGAATGCAGGAAGTATTTACTGTCAACTGTATGACCTTATTTTAAATAGTGCTCACTGCTAAAAATGCAAAGCTCAACTTCTTTTTCTGCATCATCATTCTGCTTTCAGCTCAGTTATTTAGGCTGATTTCCCTGAAGCAGTTACATTTTACTATCTTGTTTTTTCTCATTTTCTCAAATGTTTCTTATGGACATGAATGTTCCTTTTGGGATCTGCTTCTGTTATTAATGAGCAAGCAGGATGATCATCTTGACCTTTTTCCCCCTCAATATTGCCCTTTTACACGACTGATAACTTGCTAAATAATTCTGTATTGTATTTGTGTTTGGCTGAAGGGTCACCAAAGGCTTATTTAAGCAACATTTTATTCATTTATTAATTCCTGTTTAGCTTTTAACCGAACACTGGAACATTATCAGGATTAGTGCACAAGATGCCCTCAGAGCAAAAATGTTTATTTTTTTGTTGACTTGGAAAGCATGCTTCCTTTAATAGTGGTGAAGTATACACTGAAGCTAACTGCATTACAGAGCTGCAGTTGTGCAGGAGAGGACTTCTGTCAAGGATCAACTTGAATGCTGCTTTTATTTTGACTTGATACAATTCTTATTGTAGCAGAAACGTCACTAAAAGCGTGCTTTCGCGTTTCACTACACGCCATGATGGCACCTTCCCACGACCCCTGGAGGAGATGTGCCACGCAAATGAAAGTGGAGCGACATCACCAACATCATGAGAGTCTCCTTTCGTAGAAAATGTGTTTTTTTTTTTTTTTTTTTACAGCCGGAACCTCTGCCGTTTGGTCAGGGTGTGCCATAGGGTTTTGTCTTTCCGGGGATACGCTGCAGAAACATAAATGAAGTTAGTAGGAAATTAGTGGCGGAATGCATGCTGTGGTCAGACTTGTGTGTGGGAGTGGGATGACATCGCAGGCTCGCCATCCGTGCGCGGGAGACGGGATGGGCAGATCTCACCCTGCTGATGGCTCACAGAGTTGAAGCGAAAGGTCAGGGGAGGCCGGCTGAAAGCAAACACAGTGTTTCTGTTTCACGCGTTCCACATTCATCTGAAGTGGGGCCTCGCCGAGCTCAGTGTGCGCGCTCATACAAGCTGGGCCTGCCTTTCCTCGCTGTCCCAGAATCCCTTAATGTTCACGTCTCTCCTGGCCTTTTCATTTTCCTGCCCTGCTTTTTCTTGCGCTCTCTCTCTCTGTCTCTCTCTCTTTCCTTCCCTCTCTCCCTTTCTTCCCCATTCTGCACCATTTAACATGCTCGTGTAGTCATGCGGTTATGTTCAGAGTGACTGAATAATAAAAATGTCCCCTTTTTTGTGTTTAATGCTATAATATTCAGTCCATTAATTATAGGTTATTTTTTTTCCCAGAATCCTTCAGCGATCTCTCTGAGTGAAAGTGCATGCCACTATTCAGACTTGGCCTCACAATGCGGCCTGATTCGCTCTGCCTGTCATTTCGGCTTCTCCACTAAAATGACACATTAGGTTTGTCAAGTGGCACTAAGCTGGCAGGGGGGTTCATTCACCTTGCTGATTCTCTGTCTTTTGGCTCCCGGGGTGGGCACCTGCCAGCCTTGTTGGGGGTGCACTTCCTGCATCTGCGGTGGGGAGGGGGTGGGCACCCCCTCCTTCAGAACTTTAGATCACTCCGGCCACCTGTCTGCGTGTTGTGCTGAGAAAAAGTGATTTGCATTCCGCAAGTCGTAGTTGGCTGTAACCAATTAGTAACCAGGTGGTCCCTGTTTATTAATCTGCCAACCCCCCCCCCTCACACAGTGCTGTATCGACAACTACGAGGACATGGTGAAGATCCTTCTAGCCCATGGCGCCTCCGTCAACGCTCAGGACAACGAGCTTTGGACCCCCCTGCACGCCTCGGCCACTTGCGGCCACGCCGGCCTGGTCAAGATCCTCATTAACCAGTGAGTCCATTACAAGCCACGTCTGCTCGCGAAACACGGCACGCCGGCGTTCTGAGCTGTTAAGACCGCGGATATTTGAACCTCTTGGAGTTTTAAGGCTTGGGGACACCAGGCTGTAGTCAAATACCTCATTTAAATCATTCCACTGCCTTTGGGTCCAAGCATCTGCAAACCAATATAACATTCCTGTGCCGCGGTTCCGTTTCGGGTGCGGAACCACCGATCGGTACAGTGTGCGTCCGAAAGAAAACTGCCATTTATATAACACATGGTGATGAATCAGAATCCTTAGTGCCTGTTTTCAAGCGGGAGATGTTGGGTGCCGTCTGGCTGTTTGCGATGAAACGTTCACACCTCGCTTCGGTCATTCATTTTATTTTCATTGAGCAGACCTCGTCCATTCACGGGGTCCTTGGCTTGTTCCCTCCGGTGTGCTTACGCTCCTGTAAACATCTCGCCTCATGCAGCGGGGCAGACCTGCTGGCCGTGAACTCTGATGGCAACATGCCCTACGATCTCTGCGAAGACGACCCCACCCTGGACATCATAGAGACGGCCATGGCTAACCGTGGTGAGTGGGCTGGCGGGTTGCCAGGGTGGAGCATTACAGGTTTCCTTATACAGAAGATAATGAGAGGAAAGGTGCATTAAATAATAACTGTGTGGATGACTGACTAAATGGGCTCAGTATTTTTTCCCTGTATTGCTCCTGTGAACAGAAAGGATGCCCTGTGATCCCATTATCATTCTGAAAAGCCACAAAAACCCTGTTAAATATGGGACACGGCACAGCAGATTGAGGAGCGGGGGATTTCAGTGGGCCCACGGGCCTCTCCGCTCTGCCTGTGAGGACATTCCCTGCAGCATTTTTCTGCATGTTGTACCCGAAGGTCCTGCAAAGGCCTCACGCTTCCATCAGCAGATCAGTCATTTCCCTGTCCTTCTGTTCAAAGCCTTCCTGGTCTCGCACGTCTAAGGTGATTAATCGGTTGGCATATCTGTCACCCCCACCTCGATGGACAGGAATCACGCAGGAGATGATCAATGAGACTCGGGCGTCCGTGGAAAGGAGAATGCTTGGAGATATCCAGAACCTGCTCCGGGACGGAGTGGATGTCAACCAGCAGGACTCTCAGGGAGCCACGCTGGTGAGAAATGCCTGAACTGGACCTGGGATCGGAGGATTGTGCTGGTCGTGATCGACACCAGTATTTCTCAACCCAGTCTTTGGGGACTGTGGGTTCCTGTGGGCTGGATTGAGAAACGCTACCTTAGCGATCGCTTCTGCCGCCTGTTTATGTCAATATGTCAAGTTTATGTCAATGTAAACATCCACGCTGGGCCCCCTGGTTGAATTTGCAGCATACATTTGCTTTGTAATTGCTGAAGCATTGTGCAGGTTCAGTAGGACTGTAAAGAAAATAAGATGTGAAATATGAGATTTGCCGTTTTGTGAGCGCTAACACTGGCTCTTATTGCTATTGTTCAGCACTGCAATAAAAGCATAATGAACCGTGATCACATAATGCACAGTCATGAAGATAAACAGCCCATTTCCTTCCCTTCTTATCCATGCCACCAAACGTCTGTGTGCCTAATCTCCCTTCACGGTGGCAGAATATTTTACTAATGCTCAGTTTACCTTAAGGCTGACAAAAGCTGAAGTACCTAAAAACATCCCTCACTTATGCAGGTTTTAGCCTGGTAGCCATAGCTATACCCGGCACCGAATAATGTCTGATACTTTATTTAGCTAATTTTGTTAGCCTTGTGGTTTCACCTAGTATAAAGAACAAACATATGGGGATGAATGGAGACTTAAGATTTAACTAGCACTTTGCTCTGGCTAACAGCTGAGGAGGGGGGGCAAAGAGATTACTGCATTACTGCAGGGCTGTTAAAACTAGCTCTGTGGGCAGTTATCAGTTATGCAGGATCTGCAGGGCTGTTAGACTTGAGCTCTGTGGGCAGTTATGCAGGATCTGCAGGGCGGTTTAGAAATCGATGAAGTGACACTATTTTCAGCCAATTTACACATTTACAGCCGACTACTGTCTCTTCTTTCGTTTGAACATGATGAAATATTAGCCCACCACCTAGATACTTATGTGATCTTACCTTAATGGAGGTTGTGTTCCTGTATCCTGGATTTTCAGTTGTGAGTCACTAGTTAAGGAACCATTAGCACGTGACGTGTCATTTGGTAATAAATCCAATGGCAGCAGCTGTACAGCCTAGTTGACACTTTGAGTATCAGATGACAATCGATGAGTTACACATCTGTGGCTGCTTATCGACAAGTTTTCACGTGTCTTGGGTGAACGTTGGGGTTTAGAAGGACAGACGGTCCTGTCCCAGAGGTAAAGGAATCTCAAGACTTAGGTGTGGACCATGGAATCTGCCAAGCAGTCCCGTCCTGGGGGCGGCCCACTTGAACGCGGTTCGGCCCCCGCCGAAAGCACCCATGCCGACAGGCTGGAGCTGCGCTCTTCGGACTGATAACCCTGTTGGCCGTTGGGTATTGGCATGCACGCTCTGTAAGACCAGGCCCCCCTGCTCCCCCCTGATATCACCCAAAAGTAAACTCTGAAGGTTATGGAGTTTGAATGATCTCAGCATGGTGGCGGGTGTCTGCAGCTCCGGTGCAGTCGCTGTGAGAATTGGCTTTCATAACTCAGCGGGGGCAGGATCATGATTAAGTTAAGGCCTTGATTGAGACCGTCTGGCCTGCTGTGAATTCAGCTCCCATACTCATCACCTGTGCCCCCTCCCCAATCCTATTCCAGCTCCACATTGCAGCAGCCAACGGCTACATCCAGGCTGCAGAGTTGCTGCTGGAGGGGGGGGCCCAGATGGATCTGCGCGACTGTGACGGCTGGCAGCCACTCCATGCCGCCACCTGCTGGGGACAGGTAAGGCAGGTCTGCTCAGAAACACCATCACATATGTGCATACCTATACACACACACACACACACACACACACACACACACACACTCACACACACAAACACACACCGGCACTGCATGGGTCTGCTTTTGGCTCCTCCCACAGATGCAGATGGCGGAGTTACTGGTCTCTCACGGATCCAGCCTCAGTGCCAAGACCCACTTTGATGAGACCCCAATAGGCAAGTCTCCCGTGACCATGTCTGTTTCTTGAGGACCTATAATGCTCTTGTGTTGTGAGAAAAATGTAGAAGGTGTGAGATCATCTCCTATAGGGAAATTCTGTTCGGTATTTATGAAATTTTGAAAATGGGTCACTGTGTAACAGGTCCAAATATAGGGTAAACCATACTGTATAGAAAGGCCTTTCTCTCTCACACGCACATTTTGTAATTATATCCTTCTGGGGACTTTTTGGTGGGGAAAACTCTAATCCCAACATGGCAAACGTAACCCCTACCCAGCCCTAACCTTAACCATAAATAACCAAACTAAATACAAGACTTGGCATTTTTACTTTTTTGATTGCATCTGCAGATCTTTGTGGGGACCTGAAAAAATGGTCAACCGGCAACATCAAAATACCAGGTTTTTGCTGGTATTTTGGTCCCAACATTTGGTCCCTACAATATAATATAAACCTAATATACACACACACACACACAAAGTTTATATTCATATCTTTGTGGGTACTGCCCATTAGTTTGAAATGAACAAACCCTAATCCCAGCAATGTCAGCCTTGCCCCCTATCCAGCCCTAACTTTAAGCACAAGCAATTAAACAAAATGCAGACTTTTCACATTTTTAGTTTTTTTTGGGTTGCAAATTTTTATGAAATTGAGTTTTCCCTTGTGAAAACCGGAAAAATAGTAACACGCGCACACAATCACACACGTACACATGTAGTCGTGAATTACTTGCACTCTCATTCTGTTTTCTGAGATTTGACATCTGATATACTGATAATGCTTAAGAGCTACTATTCAATGATGTCTTTGTTCTATTAATATCAAAATAACTTCTTATAAATATGGGATGATTATTAAAATGGTAGCGTATGTACAGTTTGCCTGTGCGCCAAGGTCGTTATTTGATGTCCTGCATCGTTAAGATTTATCTATATGCAAAGCAGAATAGGAGTGCTTTTAAAATGGTCGTTACGTGGCTACAGTACGACCACTGTGGCCACTACGAACCAGTAGGTATTACATTTCCTTGCTCATCTAATTATAGTCGTTTTGTAGTGAGAAGCTGCCTTGTTAGATTTATTTTTGTCCAAATTATAACATGGCCGTTGTGCATAGCATGCGGGCGTGCTCACCGCGACCTCTGTTTTCCTGACTGCAGATTTGTGTGAGGATGAGGAGTTCCGTGCCATGCTGCTAGACCTCAAACACAAGCACGACATCATCATGAAGTCGGAGCTCAAGCAGAAGACGTCGCTGTGCCGCCGCACCTCCAGTGCAGGGAGCCGTGGGTAAGCACTGCCCTCTGCTGGCCACATGTGGGAAAACACAGTCCTCGGAGACTGTTAAGCTCTCCAGTGCCGTTCAGGGTCGCTGGTGGTGTTTGTGCGCGAGGCGGCCTGGATCAGATCTGCGTGTGTTGTGTTTTGACAGCAAGGTTGTTAGGAGAGCGAGCCTTTCGGACAGGAATAACCTGTACCGCAAGGAGTATGAGACGGAAGCCATTGTTTGGAGAGGCGGGCGGGATGAGGAGGAACGGGAACGGGAATCGGACCAGGAGAACAGTCAGTCGGTGAGTATGCTCCACACACAGGAGTCCCATGCAGATGGAGGTCTATGAGGATTACACTCAGACATTAAAGGTGTAACAGAATGAGAGAGCATCCTAAAAGAGGGGTGTAGAAGAGAGGGCGTACATTCACAGCAAAGCTAGTTTTAAAAAATGCAATTTGCGTCATTTTAAATGTTTACTATTGTTAGATACTCTGAGAAAATTATGTTTCAATTATCATCTTGTTGGTGTAAAACAATGTCAGTCAAAGTGTGTCAGTTTAGCCATTTCAAAACCTCTACTATAGTCACCCCAGTGCTTGCAGGAACCATCAAACACACACATTTTTTGACTACTGGTATACCTTGTTTGGTTAACCAGTACCGCATTGAGGTATTTAACTAATTAGGTTAATGAAATTTAGCAAGTACATGGAATGGCTGGGGTGGCCCTGAGGAGAGGTTTGGGAGCTGAAGTGTCCATCTGACAAGATATTAATAATTTTTTGGAGAACGGAAGAAATGTATTGTTTATTCTGTTTATAGTAGGTTTGGTTATGTTGCAGTGTAAAATTATATATTTTTGAGCTAATCTACCCTTACTATCCAGATTAATAGCTTAATCCTAAATCCTAAGACTTTTGCGCAGTACTGTGTATTACATGTGGCAGCTTTTGTTTTTATTATATATATATATGTGTCATTCTGTATTCAGATTTTGGGGTAAAACTTCAATCTTCAACCTACATAATAGTAATTAACTTATGTTCATATTTAATATCCTTTGAGTGACTGATGAACTGCGGATGGCCGGCTGTTTCAGAGCAGTGCTGCACACAAGCCAGGTTTCACTGCTTCCAAGCATCTCTGTAACTTGGTGACCTTTGCCCTTTGCCAGGTCAGAGCTGAGGAGACGACTCCAAAGGACGGCGGGAAGCCCAACGGTTCCGTCTCCACGGCGCCGGCGGCTCCATCCCCTCCGCCCTGCAACGGCGAGCCGTCGGCAGCAGAGCCTCAGAGTCCGGCGCCTGCGCAGCCACCCGAGGGGGCCTGGCCCAGGGAGCGCGGCCAGACGCTTTCGGAGCTCAAGAGGCAGAGGGCCGCGGCCAAGTTGCCGAGTTACCCGCTGCTTAATGGCTACCTGGGTAATGGCTCCGCGGGGCTCCTTGAGCCCAAGCCAGACCCCGAGGATTCCCGTGTTCCCCTGGTGTCCAACGGCAGCGCAGTCTTCTTCACGCCAACCAGCGGAGACCCACCCCTGCTCAGATTCAAGCAACCGATCGAGGAGCCGCAGCCCAAGGCCAGTGGGTGCTGCTGCATCTCGTAACGGCCAGGGGCCGAGGGCGCGGCACGGCGGAGATGCCCGGGAACGTGACGACCTGCACGTCTGCGGCATGGGGTGGCCCCTCCCTGCAGAATCGCTCCCTGCTGGGATGAATGGAAAAAGCCATTCATGTGAGGGAGTAGGGTTTGGTTTCCTCTGGGAAGGGGGAGGGATCTAGCAGTTACAGGAAGTGTAAATTGCAGGTGGCCATTGTTCTACATACTCCCAGGACACAGGACCTTCAGAACCCTTAACTTGCCTAGAAAAGAGGGTGTGTCCTTCTTTTCTGGCAGCCCCAAGCCCTTGGGCTTTTATTTTTATACCAGGCCGAACCATGCTGTTGTCAAACAGACCTGTTTGCACGGTAAATCTAAGACAAACACAGAAGCAGGGAAGGAGGGAGGGCGAGCAGGGCGCACTGACAGACGCCAGGACGATTAGGACACTATGTTTACGGAGTGTGTGTGTCTGGCGAAGGCCTATGGCAAAGCAAACGGATGGAAGTTTTTTTTTTTTATTTTACTTTATTTTTCTTAGGAGATATTTGCTCTTGTGGAAGTATGTGCTCTCTGTCTGCGGAAGGAGCTTTAGTCTTACGGCATGTGTGTGTTTTTTTTTTTTTTTGTCGAGGAGATTGTGTAAATAAATGAAATAGCGAAGCACTGAATCATTGCGTGAGCGAGTTCTGTTACACGGCTGGACTTTTTACACATTTCACGGTGGCTATTTTTTTTTAATATATTACACCGGGTTTAAAACAACTACAGGTTATTCGGGGAGTCGAGTGGATTGTTTTGTAGTAGTAAGAAAACATCAGGTTTATTTCAGTGTCCTGTATTACAGAATATCAGGTAGCACCTTTTATTACTGCAAAAAAAGAAGGAAAAAAACTGTTGTGTTTGTATAATGTTATTTATGAACTTGTGTTATGTATAGAGGCTACTGTCCGGTGTAACTGGAAAAAGGGTCCAAAGCCAGTATGTTATTTATTGTTTGTTCATATCTTTCAAACAAATTAACTGGTGTGTTTCTAGAGGAAGCAGAGACCTTAGGTGACCGTGATTTTGTTAGCAGCACAAAGCTAACGCGTTTCGCCAGGTGAGATATGCTGTGGCTTGGACGCCTTGCACCTCCGAGTCATGCTTAGTCATGTAGGTGGCAGGTAAATTC
>JAODKE010000138.1:1877680-1898290 GCA_026779605.1 Mormyrus hasselquistii
CCCAGCCTCAGCATGTCTGCGGGTCCTTGAGCAAGACCCTTAACCCCCAGCTCCCTGGGCGCCCCAACAGGTGGCAGTTGAAGGAGGCGTAAAAAAGAATCAGTAAGGTTGTGATTATTATTATTATTATTATTATTATTATTATTATTATTAATAAAGTTTCACTCACTAGGATCCAGGAAATTAAGCAGCGCTTGGGGCATTTAGCGATTTAGCTGCTGGCAGTCCATAATAATCCTATCCAATAGGGATTCTACAGCCTTGGCTCTCCCTATCACTGATACCCATGGCTGGGAGTGAAAACAGCAAATGGAAATGCACTTATGCTGTCTGTCTAAGGCTTGGTACAGCACACAGGGGTCCTCCTCCTGTGTCAGGCAGTGCCTGCTAATGGTCATCTGGAGGGCCTGGTGATGGTCCCCCACAGGAGAAGATGATGTGTCCTGACAGCGATTGCCAAGACCAAGAGTAACAACAACGGCGATATTTATGCACATTTGTGTTTTTGGTTACCTTCGTGACACTTTATAAAAGGTACAAATTTCTTTACGACTGTGTATTTGCAGTGAAGGGATACCTTACTCACTGGCACTTTAGACCCCGCCCCAAATCTCACTTGCAGCCATAGTATTAATTTTTCCATGCAGTTTTCACTGCATGTGTATAAATCTGTACGTACTCACAATACAAGGTGGCATCAGTCATTATTGAGCAAATAGTGATTCGGCAGTGTTACAGTTAATGACATGAGCACCTGATACGTGTGAATGATCCAGTGAATCTGTTATAGTAAACAGCAAAGTTTATTACATAAGAGAAGCATCAGCTTTCCTAAACCCCACGCTGGACAGAGAGATGATGCCTTGCAGCAATTTACTTTCTCAGACATACCAAACGATCATTTAAATATCCCACGTTAAATCACTAGCAGGTGCTGCACCTGGAGGTCTGACACTGTTTATTTTTGTGGGGACGTCACTTTGCTACATCTTTCTGTGGTGACCAATCTCTGACGGCTCGCTGGTGCGGTGCTGCTGGAGCCGCGAGTCCTGAAGTGCTCAACGGGAACTCCCAGTGGAAGGAAGCGATGCCCATTAAAAATACATTACAATACGACTAGTGTACACATCCACCCCTACGAGTAACTGGCTGGCTATCTTGACACTCACATCAAAACAACTTTATTTTTTTATCCTATTGGGACATGGGACATTCAAATTTGGCGAAGGGTCTCTCCTCTCTGTGTTCAATGTCCATGTTTTCAATCTCAAGACACCCTGGGAACATGGCTTGTTTGTCTACCCTGATCTTAACCTTAACCCCCGCATCCCCTGCTGGAAGCCAATGTAGTAGCGTGGTAAAAGCTGGCCAGTGGGCCCTTCTCACTCAGTATCACCTAATTCCTGACCCCCTTCCAGATGTGGGAAAGGTCAGCAACAGGTCTTGTCCCAAACTGCCTCAGACACAAAAAGGACACTCTAGACACATGACATATATACATATGTAAGCTGCAAAATAATTATATCAGTCAGTGCTGGGTGGTTAGCATACATAGCATACTTCTTTGCCATGTAGTAGGTGATAGTATGCAAATGTAGTATGCAAACTGAGAAGTATGTCAAAATACTTAACAAAACCCTCTTTTGTGCTGAAATATTTCATATCTGCTTTAGTGGCAAATAGGCTCAAAAGCCAGAACACCTGCAATACTGGGTATGAAGAGTTAAATTTTAAAACCTGTAGATGCATCTTCAGGGCCGGTTAATCATATCGGCAACACAGGCGGGGGACTACGGCACCAGCTTTTCAGGGGTGCCGACTTGACAGACTAATTTCGTTTGTGCATGACATGCACCTCCTGAAACGAAAGGGTGAATCTGAAATCGCATACTTGTTTGCTATGTAGTAGGTGAAATGTAGTATGTGGCGTCAACCAGCCCTGTGCTTTATATATCATACATGTATGCAGTTAGAATCTGGGGATTGTATGTCAGCAATGAACCTCATCTCAGACTTAGCTAACATTGTTCAGATATTGATGTGTGTTATTAAACTTTATTTGGTATTGATTTGGTAGACTGTATTATGCCCTAAGAGCGGCACATATGAAAAACGTGTTTTAGCAGAGCTTGCAAGAGATTGAATAGATCAATCTAGAAAAACTATATCATAAAATAACAGCTGCAGATATAAATCTTTTTTCAACAGCTACAATGCAATATGTTTGCCGCAAAGCAAATTATTGCTACATTTTTTACATGTTAATCTGCAGTATGTTAAATGTCTAGTTTGATATAAACACTGAGAATTACCCAGATTTTGCAGAGACACGTGTCATACCAAAAACTGAAGGTAGTACATTTAGAGTTTTAGCCTGTCCTGTTGTGTTCTCGCTCGGCCAGCAGAGGTCTCTGCTACCCATTCTGTTTCCTTCCCTTTGGTTCCTACTCAATCGCACCTGTCCCTTGTCTGGTCCTCATTACTCTTGTATATAGGTACCTGCCTGTATGATGTACCCTAGTTCAGTCGTAAATGTCGGTCATTGTGGAAGTTAGTGTTGGTGCAGCTGGCTTGTCTCCCTTCATAGTTAGTGTTCCCTCTGCCTTGTTGCCCTGAACCTTGTCCCCATGTTAGCTTAGCCCTGAACCTTCCTGATTGCTCCTTCTGACCTCCTGTTTTGACCCCTTGTAGTCCTTTTGTTTCTGGTTGTGTGTATATTTTGTTGCATAATAAATCCCCTCCAGTTCATTTGAAAACTGCATGTGGTTTGTCCTTCCTTCCTGTCATTATACAATCGACTAACAAACAAACTAAGAGGATCGGAGAGGTTTAGTTGTGATGTTGCACAGAAGTTCAGAATTCACAGTTCAACTCAAACCACTCACCATCCCCCCCATCACCTGGTGTTGCTAAGTTGGCACCCCAGAATCTGTCAGAGCCCCCCTTGCCTAGTCAGTGCCTCCCATTACTAAGATGGCAATCCCCACTGTTAACTTGGTGCCCTCCATCGCTAACTCTGCACCCCCTTGCCTAGTCAGAACCCCAACCCCCCTCCCCACTGCTACCTTGGTGTCCCCTTGCCTGAAAGTGCACGTAATATCTGATAAGATCTTCATTTTAAGGTGTTACCCATCAGCACAATTAAACCAATACTGAAAATTAACTACAATATTTTAACATCTGAAATGGCAATGATTTAAAATGAAATGAACCAAGTAACAAAAATTCCTCATGAGATGCTGAATGGTTAGATTTTAGCCGTGAATGCCAGCATTTTGTGCACCCGCAGCCCTATAACCAGGAAGTAGAGAGACAACTGAGATTATTGGTCTCCAGTCAAAATTTTTAATAGAGCCCTAATTTTAATGCACGATGAAAGCACGTTTACGTGGATCATGCTGAGTCCAGGTTAACTAAACTTTGTCTACACTCCAAAACCTCTAAACAAACACAAAACATGTTTGGCATTAACATTTACATTTTACACACACGGTCCTACTTAAGTCGATTTGTATACATACAGTGTAACAACACAGCGTGGCTAGGTGTAGGAACCAAAGGGGGGGGGGGTGGCAGGGAAGTTTACCCCCCAGTATTTAATTTGACTTCATTCATGCTCCCTACTGTAGAGCACGGTCTGCTCTAGGACTCAAACCAGCAACCTCAAACTACATTCTTAATCAATATGCTACTCACTTCATCTCTGTTCTGTTGCTCCTTCATCACCTGCTTTTGAATTTGTCAGATAATTGCAGAACTGTACATGAATATGATTGAATAGGTCGGTCCCCTGCTGCTTGATATGTTATTAGTTGCGTTAAATGTTGATGATTTCTCATTGATATCGATAAGTAAAATGGCAGGCATGAAATGAAACATCCTGCTATTAACATCCAAAACAAACAGCAACCGTACTTGCAATGTTCCTTATATTTTCAAAGAAAAACAAATGTTTACTATATATATAGTTTCTGCCAAGCCACCGATCGTTGGCGCTTTGATAATCTTGTAATGTCAATGTGATTTTACCCTTTACTTTTAAAAATGACAACTCATATATACAACAGCGTCATTCGTTTCAAGGATTAGGAATTTAGGAAAACGCTGCAAACAACAGTGAAAAATAAATTTGCTGGAAACCTCCTAATTATAATTTTTGTACCTTTGCTTTGTGTAATAAAGCCTATCCCCAATATCTAGCAATATCCCCAACATTTGGAGGATATAATTTACTGTATCTTTAATTTACTTATTTTCTTGATATTCACATACACCGTCCTACATGGATTCACTATGTAGTTTGGCCAAAACTGCATAATTCATCATTTTGTGCCTGGAAAATAAACACATTTATTCTATAAAGAAATACCTCAGCAATGTACAGTCCCAGATTACACCTGTGTGATGTATATAGCTGAACTTTACTTTTAAAGGTAGCTGTAAATCCCCCAAACAAATATTGGTTAAACATTAAAAAACTTTTAATGTCATTTCTTAAAGAGTGCTAAAATGAAAAGTTTCCTGCACTCAAAAACCATGCAAAACCATACAGTATAGTCACTCTGTGCCAAAATAAAACATAACCTTACTGGCTTGCCTGCAGGTTACACAATGCAGAGACACACATGTTTTTTTTCTGCCACTACAATAAACTTTGACACTTAACAAGGACAAACAAATTAGTTGTTTTGGCACCTAAGCTATAAGTTACTGTATTTTAACCCACACTGAAACAAAGGGTCAGGTATAAAAAAAATGTAAAATGTTCAGGTGTTAAACAGGGTCCGTAGTGATGTTTAGATGGAAAAGACGTGATTATTTGGTTTATTTCCCCACATCAGGCATTTTGGTGAAAGTTTAGATAAATAAGATGCTCTAAATCTGAATAAGTAACTGAATACAATGGACCAGATGGTGTGAAATCATAGAGTTCTGACACCAGCCTTTAGGAAAATAGTCATTTTGTTGCTTGAATTAAAATTCCAAAGCTCAACCATAATGCGTGTTCCTGTTCTAATCCACCTTTTTTTTGCCTACAAACACCGGCATGTCCCCTGGTCTATCTGTGATCCTGTCACTCAAGCTAACAGACAAGGGGGGGCGAAAGCTCAGAGCACAGAGAGCTGGAGATGCCCCACCCCTCCTACTCATTCACGGTGTCCTTGCCCATCCAGCCCAGCCTGACAGGAAGGCGCCTCACAAGGCCCCCGTCTCATACATATGGAGGAGCACCAGGAGAAAAGGCGGAATGATAAATCACACGCCGGCGCGTACACAGATCGCGTGCACACACTCACGCGCACAGACACCCGCTGCCTTTGCGAGGACACCTTTCACCTTTTGATCCAGTCATTGCCCTACCAGGAAACTCAAAAGGAGATTGAAATTGGCAAAACTCTGGCACTGGTAGACTGTTGTTTTTAATATTACTGAATCTCTATCTTTATAGCGACATTTTCGCACAAAACATGACACGCGCCCTTTGCTGTCGTGGTAAAGACTCTTCCTGGAGGCGGCACTCATACAACGATGGTTGTACCATACAACCTTGGATCCTCTTCTGTACTGAGTAGCTTTCCCCCACCCTTCTTTACATCTTCAGCGGCTTCTGAACACAAATGAACAACAATTGGTGGCTTAGCAGGAAATATATATAGTAGACATTTGTTTATTTTTTTTTTGAAAATAAAAAGAAGACACAGAAGGGGTCACCTGGCACCTTTTACCAGTGTCCACATCCTTTTCCCAACCCATCTCATCACATGTGACTGCAGGAAAAATCACAACACATTTTGAACATGTATACGTCCTCGACTATTAACAGTTTTGACTATTATGTTTATAATTGAAATGCATGTGCATTGGTGCTTATTAGAATATTAATGCCGTGCCTGACGGCTGGCTGCTCCTGCATAGAGCACACAGAGGATTATGGTCGAGTCGGCTGCTTCCAGGCAATAAAATCGCGCGTGTCCTGTATGGCAATAAAGACTACGGGGTCATTTAGCGACAGGACTTCTGCAGATAAAAAAAACAAACAGAATTATTCTAAAACTGAAAAAAAACACCGACATTTATTTTACCTTTTCCTATTAAAAGTAAATTAAGAAATATTTTCAATTAAGTTTATCGTTTGGCATATGATCTTACACGCAAGCGTGCACCTGCATACGTGTGTGTGAGCCTTTGTGTGCGTGTATGTATGTGTAAATATACATATGCATGTTTTTGAAGTTTGTAATACACTAGGCCTAGATATCCATTTCTGTACTGTGCTGTATACAAGTTGGAAGGAAAGAGGAAATGGGACCTGGGCGATACAAAGAGCTCATCGATCTGCAGCTACCACAGAGACATTTGGCTCATCATCTCCACCCTCCTTCAGCCATGCTCTCCACCTGGATACGTGCACAATATGGAAGGAAAATAACACGATTATCGTACCCTGATTGTCATGACATCCTCCTGTGTGCCACGCCCCCCTCGTTACCTCGTGTTAATTCCCGTTTGTGATCACCTGTTGCCTGTTAGTTTCGGTTCGTCTGGTGTATTTAATCCCGCGTTCAAGTCTGTTACCCGAGATCTGTCATCGATGATGTTCGTTGCCGTCTACCCTAATAAAACCCCGTTTCCTGCATCATTGCCTGCCCGCCTCGTCCTTCCCCGCTTCCTGCCTGTTCGTCGACCAGCGATCGCAACGCTGATGAGGACTACTGCTGGCCAGTGCCTGGCACAATTTCTAATGGTATTTTTTTGTTTGTTTTTGCATACAGCTTCTTAATTCTAAATGTTCCAAGGGCACAAAGGTCAAGACCTGTATTCCGGTAACTTGCTTTCGGTCAATAGGCTTCCATGATTATTTATTCTCGGGCTCTGCCCTGGTCATCATAACAATGCCCCGGTACCATGTAGCGTGTCTCTGTAGGAACGGGACAGCATTAATGAATTGCAGAAGACGGGTAAGAAGCAACTGTGTTGACCTCTTCCAGTAGCCAGTCCCCTCCCCTCTCACTCGCTCTTTCTCTCATTCTCTCTCTCCCTCACACCATGTGACATCACCTCACCTGATGCTGGCAGCTGGGACCGGGGGGGGGGGGAAGGAACCCAGGAACAAACAGCCCAGTACAAAGTGAACATCTATTTCTATTTCATTCCTTGCAGAAAGAGTACAATTTAGTCATCTTTGTAGCTTACATAGCTGGGGCTTGAGCATACAAACAAACATATATACATCCCTGCTTGCCCTATGCAGGGTCCTGGTGGTCCAGAGCCTATCCCAAAAGCTACAGGTACAAGGCAGGGAATAACCCAGGATGGGGCGCCAACCCATCACAGGTCACACATACATCGTATAATGATATTTCTACTGATTCAAGCAACTACTGCGTATGTGTTTGTCTGTGTTTTAAGGCTTTATAGGCGCGTTTCCTGCTGGACCTGTAGGCGTCCATCAAAGTCGCCCATGAACTATGAGCGGCGGCTTGGCTCAATGAAATGCACTCAGAAATGCGGGACAGGATGAGGGACAGGTCTGGAGAAGAGGATTTTCATCGCTTTTCAAAGCAAAAAACTCGGCTCGCGTAATGAAAGTCACGCCGGATGAAAAGTCGCGGCACGGCATGTTAAATTCCCGGTAGCAGGCAAAAGGTCGGACATCGAAATTCCAGTGCAGTCCGAACAATAATAATGAACAAGGCGGAAGGCCGGGGGTCAGAGGGGGTGAGTGAGATGACAGGCAGCTAATCAAAAGCAAAATGCAGGGGGGGAAATAATCAGCATAAGAGGGGAAAACGTGTTCTCTGTCACAGGCAGGCGGAAGCTACATGACATATGCAAAGCACGGCGCCGAGCTAGCCAAGAAAAAGCGGGAAAACAAGTGAACACCCCCCCCCCCCCATATGAAGGCTCATGCTAAATAAGGTGGAAACGGGCAGTGTGAGCGCTTGCTCTCCTCAAGACATGCCGGTGAAATTAATTTAGGCAAAACATATTCAAATGTATTCCTATCCAGTTGGTGGCCGTCAGCACGGACTACCAGGCCGTGAGAAACGAAGACCCCGACTTGTGAAGGTCTTTGATGTTGCTCCAGGGTCACCTGCTTCGGTAGGTCATCCTGTCCTCACTGACACCACTGTGAAAACACTCAATAAAAGCTTTTAACGCACGAGGCTGACTGTATATTTGTTATCCTTAACTGCAAATAGACAGCTTGAAACATCTATGCCCTTAGTGGTCCATCTTTGTCACTAATTAATAAGGAGCCTGTTAATTAAATAAATTCATTAAAGGATGGCAGAATGAAACAGCATGTTTAAAAATAAATATGAATTAAGGCAAATTATGAGCACATGCTGCACGGTGCAACACAGGAACTAGGGAGGAGAAACTTTGGTATCTACTGCTATCTCATCTAATGGGGAATAATACTAATGTACGTTGATTTAATGAATTACGCCCATTTAGAATGGAAAATGATAATTAATGGGTAAGATGGTTCCCCGTGCGAAGCAATTTTACTTTCGGCAAAAATAAATATGTTCATGACCCCTTGAAGCATCTGTTGAACTTACACCTGCAGTGGTTTTTCTCTGGCAATTTGGAGAGATGATTGGAGAGCTGTATCCGTGATCCACAGCTAATTCACGAAATATAGAAGCGAGGCGTCGCCCCGCTGTGGCGTGCCAGTGCCTAGATGGAATCTCCCTTCCAAGCACGCCGCCTCGTCTCACATTCCCTTAGAGGAAAGTCATAGCAACCACGCAGTCCGGGGGGAAGGGGGCTTCCACGGCAACGGCGCATACAGACGCTGGCGCTCGTCTCCGCGTCGCTGGCGATCTCTAGTGATCAGTTGCCTCGCCACGGTGCTCCCGTTGGCGGTCGCGACACCCACTGACAAGCAATCATGCGGGTCGGGGTGTTGCAGCGGATGTAATCACCGGGTCCACAGACCGACCAAGGCGGTCATTATCTACCGGGAAGGGAGACGCACCAGCCAGCCTGCTTGTATTCCCTCTATTTCCTGTTTGTTTTGCCACTCTTCCTGTGAAGATTTATACTCCACGCTCATGAAAGGGCCCCTGGAGCTCTTGAAAGGGGCGGGGGATGAGAATGAGGAAGATGGGAGACTGAACCCAGCAAACATAAGACATCCACCAGATGTGTAGATTATGCCCATATTGCGTCAGTTGGTCCAGGACCATATCTGTATGTCTGCGTGACGTGCAAATCAGGTTCAATAATTGAATGTCTGTCGATGACCCCTTTTAGATGTAGATGCACAGTTCAATACTTGAAGGTCTGACTAGGAGATTTTTTGGATGTCTGTGGGTGAGCAGGACCCAATATTGGACGTTTTATATAAAAGATTTTATAAAAACTTTCATTCCGGCTCCACTTTGTATGACAAAGCGTTCAGTAGACGTATTTTAGACGCATCCTCGCCCGGTGTAAGCCCATCCGAGAGCCCTGTTTGGCTTTGTCACGGTGCACACACTCTTTAACAAGCACAAAAACATCCAGTCTCTTCCTGACCTTGAATACTTTTATCTGTCATCGAGGAACGATTCTTATAAACAACACAAATATGGACCTATGATGTTTATGTAATGAAACGCATCGCCATTGGGAAGCTCATCATACCAGGCATTAATTCAAAATCCTAGGTAATGAATGTATAAATGTACTAAGTAAACAAGCAATTATGGCCATTATTGCATTATTGCTATTTGCGCAATTGAAAAGCACTGCTGAGATGCTGTCTGAATTATTTCAGTCACGATAATCATTTCAGCATAAATGAGCACATGCAGCTGTCCTCGATAAGTGGCTCCCTGTGGGGTCATGGTGGCCCGGACCCAAATCCCAGCAAGCGGAGGGCATAACAGAGCTCGGCTCTCAGACGGGATGCCAGGACGCGTCAGACACACTCAGGCGGGCAGTGTCCTGAGACGCCTACGGAAAGGGCCAAACATGCAAGTTTTAGTGCAAGTTTAAAGGTATTACGTGGATTCCTTTTGAAATTTAGACAGGTGTGGGGCTGTTTAGGAATTGCTGTCATTCTTAAAGCAATTATATAATTTTTCCATCTTCAAATTTAGATATTTTCTGTCAGAAAACAGCCTGTAGACTGTACAAATCTTTGGAATAAATACAGCTGTCAAACCTTTCAAAAAAGATAAAATCTAAACCTGAAACAGGAGGTGGCACTGCATAATTTGATAGTGCAAGGCCACATTAAAACTATTAATGCAGAAGCCATAACTTGCTAAAAACTTGTAAATGAGTTCATGTCAACTTAGATCAGATCCCCCCAATGAGAAAAAAATCCCTGAAATTGAAGTTGATTTTTGACCCTTTGGAAATTCAGAGCTTCTTAACCAAGTGTCTTACTTCATTAATTTATTGATTCTTATTGGATTAAACCAGGAAGTGATTGACAGTACGCAGTAGTCCCGCCCACTAAGAATCCACAATTTTCTCATTATTATAGTAAATCCTGTGTGCCTATAATCACAAGGTCAGTGGGTGTTCAAACCCAGCCTCAGCATGTCTGCGGCTCCTTGAGCAAGGCCCTGAACCCCCCAGCTCCCTGGGCGCCCCAACAGGTGGCAGCCCTTCGCAGACAGCTTGCCCTACAAAAAGCAAGTTGAGGGAGGCGTAAAAAACAATTTCCCCACGGAGATCAATAAAGTTGCAATTACTATTACTATAACTATTACTAAATGCCAATGCATTGATGCCAAATCATCCTTCAATCTTTTTTTTAAAAAAACACACAAAACACTAAAATCACTTGTTAAATTATAGCTCAGCAGAAACTGCAAATGTATTTCTTATAAAGAGGTGAAGTATAAATCATTCAGTCCTGTCAGCTCCATAAAACATCAAACATATCAGATATTAAGCGCTAAAGACGCGACAGCTTCGTACTTCCCAGAGTCAGTCGACAGTCCTCACACGCAAAACGCTCCTGGTAGAGTCTATTATGATGACACGTCTACATTTAGATACAGAGCATTGGTGTCCTTTCTTGTCACCTTGGGGAACAGACACCCCAGATGTCAGACTCTTAGCTGTGACATGTAACTGGCTTTCTGTATCACTGTGTATTAGTTACCCAAAATGTTAACGCTGTCAGATAATTTTGCATGTATTTAGAATTCATTTGACACAAGAGAGACACTGGTAAGTTCCAAAATGCACATGACTAAAAGACCACGTCCAACAATCTCATACTGTTGTTTTATTGAAATATGGATAACAATTACTGAACAATAGTGTCTCCCCAATCGATTGAAGAAAGTAGTGATTACTGTTTAATTAGTATATGAATGTTTTTTTTTTCCTTTAATTATGCAAATTGAACAATTAGTTGCAAATAAATGGAACATATTCTCTAGGCTAACTAGTAACGGCATCCAGTGCGGTCTTATTACTGAACATCATGAGCTTAGAAGTATCAAGCAAACTAGCTGCACATTGAATAGTAAAAACTGCTCGATATATCCCAAAAAGAAAAAATGTACCAAAACAATAGTTGCGACACACCTTGAAGGGGTGTTGGTAAATGGGAAGACAATGTTTTGTTGTATTTAAAATAAGGCCCCTTTGATAACTCAAGTCGTTGTGCGGCCCTGTGGAAATGTATGGAGCAACATGGGCCTTCCCTGCCTCATTGCTGTTGATTGATACAGATCATCTAGGTGTCAATGTCCCACAACCTTCCAGAGGTTAACGGTTAGTTTACAATGGCCGTTGTGCCAACTTTCTGGAAAGCAATTGAGTCAGCTGAAACTGACGACAGCAGCTTGGAGGGGGTGAGACTACAGGCCTTCAAATGTTGCTATGTTTGTTCCCTTCCTGAAGGTAAAAACTGATTGCTTGTTCCCATTTTGAATTGACATCTATGTACCCTCCGATCGATAAGCAGTATGTCAGACATGAGCACGGCCTCACCTGCCTCATGCCCATCTTGTATGGGGAAGGGGGCACTTGACTGAGGAACCGGACTTAGAAGCGTACTCCTCTCAGAAGTATACTATACTCTATTCGCAGTACTACATTGCCACCCAGAAAAGTCCATTTTAGCTGAGAGCGGCAACAGGGAGAAATTATTTTTAGACAACACTTAATTTAAATGGGCAGGAAAAAGGGGGAGGGGGGGCAAGTGTGCAAGAAAATAAACAAAAATGACACAAAGGCGGTGAAGTGGAGGCAGAGAAAGTGCTGGAAGTCCAGAGAGCGCCAAGCCCAGGGTGGAGCTGCTGAAAGCTGTTCCTGCTCCACACAGCTGCCCGCGTTTCCGCTGTTCCCCCGGAATCCCAGGAGGGGCACAGCGACGCTGGCGCTAAACGCAGCATCACAGACCGCATAGGGGGGGACCGAACGGCGTCGGAGTTCCCATGGGGCTGGGGGTCCGGCTTTAGGGCAGCTTTGGTTGGTTTGGAAGGCCGTGCCGACGCCAGATGCACGCCATTAATCTTGATCAGGCATTCTCTCTCGCTCACTCACACATTTAGTGTACCTGTCTAAATTGGGACCTTCCATTCATTTCTTTGGGAAAAACATCCCAATCAGAACACCCCAACCGCTAACCTTAACCATAAGTAACTAAACAAAATACAAGACGTATGACATTTACTTTTATTACCCAGGCAGATTTTTATAGATTTCAGGTTAACCAAATGGGGACCTGAAAAATGTCCCCAAACGTAAGGAAGTTCCAGGTTTTACCACACTTTGGGAACATTTTGGGCCCCAGATGTGATCTATGCGCACGCACGCACGCGCACACACACGCACACACGAGGTGTGTCGTCTCACACGCCATCCCACTTGCCAGCTACGCTAAGTGTCAATTGTGTGTGATCCAAGCTTTTATTCAGTTTCGTCGCCTCTGGTACAGCTCCCAAGGTGCTAATTGATGTGCGGCGCTTCTCTCTTTCTGAGGGATCCCATTGGGTGTTTCGGACCCGAAACCCAGCGAGGGCTTTCACTGGGAGGAGGTGGCACTTCTGCCATTTGTCGCTTAATTTTATGCAACTGTAGCAGTGCTGGTGCCGTTCGCTAACAAAAGTCATGAAAAGGGACACAGCTCTTAACCATATTGCTCAACATTACATAAATGCCTGAAAATAAGATTATATGCAAGCAATGGAATAAGCAATAAAACAGCATGCGTGATCAGTGTGGATGGTGCGGACACCTTCAATCAAACCCTTTAAAATTTGGAAGGCCTCAGGGGAACGTGCAGAACATCGTGGAACAAAACGCGAGAGAATCCCTTCCAGACAACGAGGGTAAATCAAACGGGCTCCAGTGCCAGTCAACTGACAGGCCGAGACAAGGTCTGATAAAAGGGCATAGCTGCAGACCACACACACACACACACACAAACACACGGTTTATAAATAAATGCCCACAACTCATCCAATGTACAGTGAGGGCAGAGGATAGAATGAACACACTGCACATGTGGCATACGTACACCATGTGACTGAAAGAAAACATCTCACATCAATCTCAAAAAGAACAAAATTTCTCAGCTTCACAGCTCCAGGGGGTTGCCATTAGAATTAAATTTCACTTTATTTCAGCACCATTTGGACAAGCGGACCGTCAGAAATGACGCCACAGCACAAGCTGTTCTCACTCAGAGAAGCGGCATCCGCTCCCCAACGAGCCCGTGTAGAACCTCAGATTGTTCACTGATGCAGTGGTTAGTATTAGAGAATCCCAGAATTATGCCAAAAATATATTACAGATATTACACCCTTTATTTAGAAAGCTCCAAGATGTTCATGTTAACAAACATCTAAGAGAATTAATCAGCCATATGCTAATACATAAAACTATATATATATAAAAAACAGAAATTCTACATTTAGACATTTTATGGGCATTTGTTCTAATGATATCTGTAAACATTAGTTTTTTTTTTTCCCATCGATACATTGTTCATTATATTGTTATTAATACCTAATGGTACTCTGTAAAGATATTCAGCAATTAGTTTCATAGACGTTGAACCTGGGCAGGTGGCGTTATGGAGCACTAAACCAGAGTGAGAAGATGGCCAGCAGCAGAAGGGCAGGGATTCCAACACCAGCACCTTCTTTTCAAGCTTCATTTGTGTTCTACATTTTGAAAAGTAAGAAAAGATACATCATGCAAGAAGGACAAAAGGACTGTCCCTCTCTGCATACCACAAACCCGGGCACGTCCGCTCTCCACCCAAAGGAAGCATTCAGATAGGTCGTGTGGGATTCAGAAAGACTGACTGGCTGTGCAGTGTTGGAGTCACAGTTTGCCCCCCCCCCCCGCCCCCGCTGGGTTTAGTGATCGAGGAACCCGGGCATGGGGAACGGGCGTGCGAAGGCCTCCACGCGCTGTCGCAGGTCGGCGATCTTGGCTACCGTTTCGGGGTCCTCGAGCAAGCAGGACCTGAAGTCCTGCAGCTTCGCTGAAGGGAAGAAGACGTGGGAACATTTCAGGCTTCTGAGTGACATACGGCTCTTCACCTGCACCGTGATTCCTGTGCCAGACCGGCAGGCTCTGTGCCGTGTCCTCTAACGTCTTTTTAAAGTGCCAATTCAGTACTTGCTAGTCCATCATTAATTTATGAGTGACCATTATGGTTACACTCATGACTTTTGAACAGATGTTTCCTCTCACTGAGTGACCTGCTCCCCTGGATTGGAGCTTCCAGGTCTTCTTTGAAGCTCACATCACCCCACCCCAACTCCCCCTTCCACTTACTGGTCTTCTTCTTTACATCCAGGGCAATCTTGAACCCCTCATCCATGAATTCCACCACTTTCTCAAAGTCGGCCTCCTTGAACTGTCTGGAGGTCAGAGCAGGTGCACCTGGCAAGCAGAGGGGGTTGCCAGGTTAGGATGAATACCGAAATCAAGCACTACCCACAAAACGACGCCATCCCAGAGATCCTCCTTCACCTAGCCTGAGACCCCCAGGTGTGAGGGCACTCTTGTCGCCAGGGCAAGTGTTCTTGTTGGCGGTGATTGACACCAGCTCCAGCACTCGCTCCGCACGAGCCCCATCCATGCCCTGAGGCCGCAGGTCCACCAGGACAAGGTGATTGTCGGTGCCCCCTGCAAAGACAGATGACGATGACCAGGAGACCATTCAGATGGCACTCTCAGGGTCTTCCTCAGGAAGAGCTCCACACGATGAACCTAAAAGAGGTTCACTCTGGTTATGGAAACTCACCGGACACCAGAGTGTATCCTCTCTTCAGAAGTGCACTTGCCATGGCCTTTGCATTGTGCATGACTTGGGCTATGTACTCCTTAAACATCGGCGTTGTTGCCTGAAGTCAAAAATGAAGAAAAAAAAATTACCAGAAGACTACGGACACATTACATCTTCTGGCTGACTTGAGAATGCCTGGGCATCCCCCGGAATGAGTCTATGTACTTGGGAAAAGGTTTGGTGTGGCCTGCTCAGCACATCACTACTATGGCTATAACCAGATAAAAAAAAAAAACAGAAGATGGATGGATGGATGGATGGATGGATGATCTGGTGTAGGCGGACCTATGCTGCTGAATTAGGCTTGGGTGATTATACCCGTAATACCAACGTGTTGTTATCGTGGTACGTTGGGTACACCATGCTACCTTGAAATCTCAGTGAAAAGAATACTATATGGCGGTGGTGATTACCCCACAATGTGTCTTGGGGGGAAATTCCCAGAAAAAATCCTGGAATAGTGCTGTTTTTGAAATTATCATCAAAATACCATATACCGCGGTAAAATGCCAGGACAGTGTAAGGACATAAAGAATCGGATATCGCCAAGCCGACCCTGAAGGTTCCGCGATACACTGCACCATGCTTAGGCTGTGGCCCAGATGTGGTTCACGCCCGAACGTACGGCCAGCATCCATCAGGATCGTGCCACTGCTGGATTACGACAGCGCGGTCATTTCTAGAACCTTGACGTGGAAGCGCCGATCAGCGTGCCTCTGACGGCTGTCCCTGGATGGGCTCGGCTGAACACCGTCCCACAGATGGGTCGAGTCCAAGGGCAGCACAGAGCCATAATGAACGGCAGCACCGCCGTTGTGACGAGGGGAGGAAAGTGCAACGGAAAAATGTTTCCCGCTCTGTAAGCACCACTGCGGCTCTCGTAGAAACGTAAATGCCGACACACTCGTGATCCGACGAACTGACTTTACTCATGTTCTGAAAACAAGTCTATTATAGAAAAGGCTCAGTTCAGTATGTAAGCAAGAAATATGTGCGATTGTGTGAACTGGACCCATGCTAGATGCACACATATTTCTATGTTCCCCAGTTATGTCCCTGATCTCATTTAGAGCATAATAATTGATCATACTGTCACACCCAGATGAGTTGATAAAGCTACTATATATGCAAGTAGACACCAGCACATTTGACCTGGCTTTGTTTTTAATCTGCAAATTCGACGAGTCACTTCACTGCGCCTCCAGCTTCCTGCACCAAACGAAGGTGAAAAGCAGCAGAAGCAGATGAAGGATGATGCACGGCAGCAGAAAAAGGTGTGTGGCTTATTAATGACAACTGAATATGTCCTAAACTGGTTAGTAAATGACGGATGGAAAAATATATTAAGCAATCAAAAGCAGCAAAACATTTTTACAATAATCTGAATATAAGTGTTATCATTAATGTATAATATTGCAGGCTAATCACGCCCCCCCCCCCCCCCCCCTGCACACCTTCCCAGTAACAAACACCTGCGCAACGAGGCGGGGGGTGTGAACTGACCTGTCGGAGGGCGATGGCAACCGCGGCGATGGCGTGATTGTGGGGGCCCCCCTGCAGGGAGGGGAAGACGGAGAAGTTGACCCTGTCTTCCAGGTCGTAGCGGACTTCTCTGCCCTTCTTATCGACTGAGCGCACCCCCTTCCGGAAGAAGATCAGGCCAGCTCTGGGAAGCAGAATGGGCAGTAAGCCCTCCAACATCTCCAGGCAATTGCAGAAAGTCAGAGCCGATGACGGCGTACGCCAACATGCACAGGAGAGACGCTAGATTTTTACACACGCACACAAGGGATTATATCATGAAGTAGAAAAACAGTGAAACCAATATACAGGATACTGTCCTGAGGTTCCCACCCCCAGCCATAACACGTCACAGCATCTCATTTATAGCTATGTGTATCAAACAATATTCCATTTGCAGGACGTGTTGGTCTGCATGGGAACCTCTGCTTGCTTGACTGCAGTATGAGAAGTACTGCCTTTACATTTTGTTTTTCACTATATCATGATTAAGATAAAGATTGACTTTCCAGGAGCAAATTCTAGTTCCTGCTGCAGCGAGAATGTAGTGCACTGAAGAACATACATGCAGCGCCCAACAGACAGAGACTTCTCATACATGCAACATGTGATACATGCACGATTTAAAAAAATATAAAGTACACATATAGACTATCCTGATCAAAACATTGTGGCATTACAGAAATAAATGACAGATTAATTACAGATAAACTAATAAGAATAATGCAGGCGGCACTGGATCTGCATTGTTACAAAGATGGGCATGTTCCTGTCTGCGCACTTTACGTACTTCGCTATTGTATGCAGAAGAATTTTCCTCTAGAAATCCTCTGCTCATCTTGATGGATGCCCAAAAGCCCCACCTACAGGAGCCAGGAACGATCACCCCTACACATGAATGGTACCTTCCCGTTCACCCACCTGGCCCCCCTGAGCGACTTGTGCGTGGTGGTAGTGACCAGGTCCGCGTGGTCAAAGGGGGACGGGATGGCGCCGGCGGCAACGAGGCCGCTGATGTGGGCCATGTCGGCCAGCAGGTAGGCATTGAGCTCCGTGCACAGCTGCAGCGCGGGGGGGGGGGGAGGGGGGGGCGCAGGAAAACAATTTATACAGACAGAAAGGCAGAGATCTTCCTGGGCATCCCAAGAGGTTCATTAGGCTTCCCCCGAGGCAGAGACCATAGCAGAAAAGTCCGAGTGTAAAGTCTCTGAAGCATAAAACTGCATAGTTAGTGCATTACAGCCATAATACCGCGTCAGACACTCCCTAAACAGTGTGATCCAACAGAAAGAGTGGGGGCAAGGGAAAGCTTAAACGACCCTGAACGTTTACGAGGCGGAACCGGGACTTCTGACTGAGCCGGAACAAGCGGGATTTTTCAGACTGAGCAAACAGATTATCTGGTCATTACCAATACACACTAAGATAAAATTGCAATATGTGTACAATTATCACGCTTTGAGATTTAAAGAGATTTTGTGGTCAACGTCAAGCCAAACATAGCACATATTGAAGAGGGCAGTCAGGTAGACTCCAAACAAGAGCGATTGCTTGAAGCAGACATTCTGGAACTTTCCATTTACGTGCAATACTTCTGAATATGGGGGAGGGGAGTCGGAAGTATAATTTTTTTCAAAGGGACTTCAATTTATTTTGCCCCAGAGTGACGGGACTCACCACAAGATAAAGTAGGGCTGGTCAAACCCTTTGACAAACTGCTCATGAGATGTCGATGACATTCAGCTCAAGCAACCTTGGATCTGCTGTTTGATTTTAACTCTGGCAATGCGTTTACGAAAAAAAAAAAAAACAAAAAAAAAAAAAAAAACAACATGACAAGGACAAATGTCAGAGTTACAGACCTACCATTTGCTCTCCAAATACCCAGGGTTGAGCAAACCCTGCTTGTAAAGTCATCGATTAGCACTGCTGCGCTACCGGAAAGCTTTTACATCCATTCTTACCATAATCCCATCCCCATGTAAGGGAAGCCATTGTTTCACTTTGCACACATGTATCAAGAATGGAACCTTACACCAGACATTTTCCTTCATTTTCTCACCAGCCAAACCTCAGGACATGTTCTAAATCGTCTGCATGTCAAAATTAGCCAGGGCTTTGACTAATCATATCTGAGGATGAAGATACAGTCTCACCCTACAGAAAACAAATAACCAATGGGAGAAGGCTGGGGGGTAGAGCGGCTCTGAGGCAGCCGCGAAGGTTTTTAACCACAATCTGCGGCTCTCAAACACCCAGCCCCTCAGATGGCGGATAAAATTCAACCTCATGCAGGGTACAATATGACCTGGCGATGGAAATGGCTAAAATATATAATTTGCATTAAAAAGTCTGTCCTGCTTCCAATATTTAATACGTTTGAGTGACGTTTTATAATTCTGTCACCACATGTAAACAATTTAAACAAAAATAAAATGTATGTTAAAAAAAATAGCAACACTAGCTTTTTTGGGGAAGGGTGAAGAACTCATGACATTAATAAGGTAAACCAGTTAAGTTAAATCAATCATTTTTAATTCCCGGGTCTTGAAAAGTTAAGTGCTCAAAATTATCATTAATTTATGACAAAATCTTCAGAAGTCAAGTTGTTCCATTACTTTGCCCATGTAAGTTAAAATGTGGCCGTTTTAAGAGCCATTGTTCATTTTAAAAACCACATTTCCTACTCCAGATCTTGTTAGTGGAGCAGCAGAACTGGTGTTGTAAAATTAAACTAATTTCCCATTTAGTTACAATATCTGTTAGCTGGCTGTGGTCTGCCGAGAGCTCTGCGGTACCAAAAAAAAACACCGTCATGCTGTTTGTGATCCCCTGACGATGTCTGATGCGAAGCAAAGCCGCAGCTTATGGGATGCGGTCAGTACAAGAAGCGCTACATCTCACTGATAACAACAGCCCACGTTTGACTCGAGACATTCTGCACGAGTTTTGTTTAGCAGTCTGCAGTAAAATGCAAAGTTGGCTATTAAATTCATTTCGTAACATGTCTTCGATGCAACCAAGAATCACAGCAAGGAATTATGCCAATTACTTGGGAACATTCCAGCTTCCAACTGATAAGCCCGTATTTCAGGTTTTTGTTAAACGGTAACTGTTCGGACGTGCAGATGTGAACAAGCCTTCGAGTTACGCGTTTCCCGCAATCCGTTACCTATTTTGATAACTTTAGTGCTGAAAATCAAGGACCGAACAGGATGGCACTGAGAAAGAGGGAGCAGCTGCAGAATGGAGTGAGAGAGAGGGGAAGAGAGCGAGTGCAAGTGCAGGGGGCAGCAGAGGAGGAGGAGGACGACTCGCCAGGGCGGGAAGAAGAGCAGAGGGTGAGAGGTGGAGCCACCTTCTTCATGCGTGCGTAGTCGATGAGCCGGGCGTAGGCGCTGGTGCCGGCGATGATCAGCTTGGGACGGAATAGGCGGGCTGTGATCTCCATCTGCTCATAGTCGATGAGACCTGTTTTGGGCTGAGGGACAGACAGAAGCAGGCTGTCAGAACGGACGGTGTGTGTGGCTCAGAGGGTCAGGATGCAGTGCCTGCGATCAGAAGGTTGCCAGTCTGAGGAGAGTGATTTCACCGTGGGACTCCTGAGCGAAGCTTAACCTGCCGCAGCTGTCACAGGGAGCCTGGATGGTCACATGGACGCATTATTACACAGATGTGACACAAAACGAACAGCAAGCATCAGCTGGGAAATGCATTTTCCAGGAGACGCGATCTGCATTCTTCATACTTTCCATCAGCCTGCTGTTTCAGCCTAATGCCCCCATTAGGGTTGGCAAACTGAGGCTAGGGTTAGCGTT
>JAODKE010000138.1:1898390-1911658 GCA_026779605.1 Mormyrus hasselquistii
ACAAAAAGAAAAAAAAACAAACGGACTAGGGGCGGGCGGGGGGGGGGGGGGGGTGTTGGACTGAGACTGGTATGTGCTAATTTTCCCCCCAAAGCCCATGTATCCACTGACACTTCGCTGGAGCAGAAATCTTTATTTAGACAGGCAAATAATCTCCCATCTCTGGAGTGTGTCTCAGGAGTGCCGCTCACTCCATCAAGGCGCTCATTCCGAGGACGGAGTGCCGGGCTCGGCCTGTCGATTTCCCATTATCTCTCCCGCTGCGGGAGATGGCCGGCCCATCAATCACCACCCATGAGCAGCTGGACGCGGGGAGAAGCACCAGGAAGGGGGGGGCGGGGGGGTGGCAGGGGGGCATTGATCAAAAAAATAAATAAAGTGACCTCGGAGCCTAGGACAACGCCGATCACCGGGCGGAAGCACCGAGGAGCGGCCCGGGAAGAGGCACGCCGCGCGCGTGATGTCACAGAAGGAGGGGGGTACTCACGTTCAGCTTATAGGGCATGGACTCGAAGTAGATGGAGGTGGCGGAGATCCGCTTCACGTCAGACATGTAGCCGTGAGTCAGGCTGCGAACACGTGCAAATGCTCATTACTATCATTCAGGCTAGAGTGAGCGGCGTATCACACCGACACGCAAGAGGGAGACGCCATTTCTCACATTCTCTGATATTTAATGGTGATTAGCTTTATGAAAAAAAAAGTGGTAGCATGTGACCTATGACCCATCTACGGGTACCCTTAAGGGCCAAAGCAGAGGGGGGCGGAGCGAGGCGACGGCTGGGTGGATACTGACTGTCCTCCGTCGGGCAGGTCCAGCCCCATGAGGCGGTCGTGCGGCTGCAGCACCGAGGTGTAGGCGGCGAAGTTGGCCGGCGACCCGGAGTACGGCTGCACGTTGACGCCCCAGAGTGCCGGATCCAGGCCGAACGCCTCCAGGGCCCGTTTCTGACACAGTAGCTCGATCTGGTCCACCACCTCCGCGCCGCCATAGTACCTGCGCAAATAGACGTGATCCAAACGGAGCTCCTTTTGCCTGGGATGTGTTTCTGTGGTGCGGTGAGCACCAGCTCAGGCCGGGGTCCATCAGACATGCGACCAAGGCCGTCACTGGGTCGTCTCCTGACAAGACAAACTTCACCTACAGGCCCTAAAGAAGCTGTCCCACACCCAGCCCCAGGGAGGAGGCCTTGTTTACCTGAGGCTTCCGGGGAGTTCTGTCCCCCCCCATTACTGCAGTGTCCCAAACAAGCATGGACCTAAGACTTACATGCTCCTATAATAATTATGTTACTATGAGAAGTCATGTGACATGTGCCTTTGGGGTCAATATGTCCCCAGGGTAGGTATGAGAGTTAAACTGCATAAAACACCCACAAACATTTCTTAAACCCCAGGAAGAAATGCAAAAAATATATTTATACTTCTGACACAAGGAAACAGAGTCACCCATTTCCAAAGACAGCTCCTAAAATCTCCGTAGAACTATTTTGCGTGAAACACAAAGCATGCATTTATTTATCGAGCAGATGGTTTTACCCAAAATCAACATACATATCTGAGAAAGCAGGGCCAGCCGGTCCCACAAGCAACTAGGGGCTAAGGGTCTTTTTCAGGGGCTTAATGGTGAAACCAACCCTGGGATTTGAACCGGCAACCTTCCGGTCACAGGCGCAGCACCTTGACTCATGTTAATAAAAAGATTCTGGCCTAAACACATTAAAACCTGTGCCTGACCACACTAGCTGAGAATAGCTTTATAGACACAGTCAATCTTTATACGCTTCATATTAACGCCCAGTGCAGGATTTCTGGGAAATCTCACGGCTGCTTAAAGCCACCCAGCAGTAACTACAGAGGGGCCCTTCAGCGCCTCCCCCCCCCCGACGCCGTTTCCGTGGCAGCTTTCTTCAGGTGCAGACGGGTTCCTGTCAGCGTTAAAAAGGCATTTTTATGTGTAATCCTCCACTGGAAGGGGAACTGTGTTTAAGGTAAACGTGTAAATGCTCTTCGGCACCCTGGCGCCAGCACTCTCTCTAAGAGGACAACCCTGTGCGGGCCTCTATAAAAATCAGACACCTACAGGCTACACCCTCAGGGTTTGCTGCTGTCAGTATGGACGTGCTGCGGGTGATGGGAAGCTGTTTCTCCTCCACCGAAGACACTCGGAACATCCAGACGGACCTCACCTCTTCCCGGGATAGCCTTCTGAGTACTTGTTGATCAGGCACGACCCCAGGGCCTCGAGGGCAGCTTGGCTGCAGAAATTCTGTCACATGGATAGTGGGGGTAGGGTACAGCGGGGTGGGGGGGGGACAGTGGTCAGGTGCCTGGGAGTCGCAGCAGCGAGAAGTCAGTACCGGACGACCGAACCGGCAGAACTCACGATGCGAAAATGAGACGGGCACAGCCACAACTTTATCGCTCACGTTTATAGGAAAACAATGACCTGCCCTATGAAGTGTAACTGGCTTGTTAAAGGGGCAAAGGCAGGAAAGCCTGGATCCATGGCAGCCCACAGAAATGAGAGGGGAGCATATAACCAAAGGGGAGGGGGGGGTGGATCTATGGCCTCTGTTATGGTTCTACACTATATGCATGAAAGGTCTTTTCCAAGTGGATTTTCACATAACGGGAGAACAGTGGCTCCTCTTAACCTCCTCCCCCCCAAACACCCACCCACTCCCTAGCACTAGTTCTTAGAGAAAGTGCAGAGCTTCACTAAGGCTCCGTCACTGGCACTGGATTGGGGGGGGGGGGGGGCAGGGAAGCAGGTAACATTTTCGCTCCTGCACTGGTCTGCTGAGCTGAGACCTGAGTCGCATCAGAATTGGAAATATGATCCCGGGGGGTTTATTTTTTCTGATTTTTAATAGAAGCATTCAGAGAAGCCCATGGCACACGCGCGGCTCCGAGTCCCCGTCTCCTCACAGCCCCGGCCTCACGTCAGGCGGCACCCGCTCACCTCGGAGGCGATCAGCTCCAGACCCCGGCACTGCCTGTCCTTCTCCCTCCGCAGCAGCTCCCACATCTCGGGGTCGTCCTGCGCCAGGCTCTCCTGTCCCGTCCACGGGCGCTCGGAATGCTGACCCCGCGTCCCGGGGCAAAGCGCTCTGGGGGCATGTCGGCACAGCGGCTGGGGGGACGGGAAAATAAAGCACACGTGACCGGACGTAAAATTAAACAAAAGTCACGTGACCCCATGCCGGGAACATGACCTGAGTTTACAAAATTAGCCCCAAACCAATCTCTTTTAAATACTGTGATAAATTTGCCTCAACTGGACTTAAAATTAAAGTATATTTTAATTTTGGAGCATGAATGAAGACAGAAAAACCGAGATTCTAATATTCCACTAAACACTTGAAACCCATAATGTTGACACTTTAATAAATTTAACCATGTTATTGCCAAAAAAAGCAATAACGTCAATATGATATATGGTAATGGTATGTCAAGGGCCTCTCACAGATCCTGCAAACTTCATTTTCAGGATACTCATCTCAGAATGAACAGAGAAAATTAAAAACTCTAGAAGACCCAACACTGGTACCCCCTTAAGTCCATATTCTCAACAGATAAAGCATTTTTCTCAAGTGCAGCTGGCAGAGTCAATGAGCAGAGAAGCAACGTAGTTGACCAATAACCATTAAATGTTCAAGGTGGATCTAGACTGCAGTGTCTGTCCAAGCACATCCTTTTATTGTAATAAATGTCCTTTAAGATAACATTCACATATTCCCTCGCCAATAAAATTCAAATCTCAGAATACTTTATTGCCAGTGTGTGCAAACGTACTGGAACTGGTAGAATAGGTTGTGGCCAAATGCCAAACAAGAGGAACTGGACCGTATTACAAGACACTTCAAATAAATACTTTACTGTGCATTACACATGAAAATAATGAACACAACAGACATTACAGATTCACAGGAAATCAACGGTGCAAAAATGTCTTTGGACAAATAAGTTGCAAGAGTCCCATGCAACCATGCAGAAATCCGTATTACATGCCCGCTTAACCTGCCCCTGTGGAAAGGCGGCCCTGTATCCCATCGTGACCCTTGCGTTCACCCACCCCCCACCTACGGAGCGAATCCTTATCAGGACAGGCCACAAGCGGCTGGACTGATCATTATGTAATTTCTTAACGGACTTCATTACAGTGAGAGAAAGAGCACTGCAAAGCATGCTGGGAATTGGGAATTTAAAAAAAAAAAAGTATTAAGTACAGTTCTTTCCCGAGACCAAAACTGCTGAGCGAATGGAGCGTATTGCTGCAAAAACAAAAAGGTGCGACTTTGTGACCTTTCTGTACTTCTTAAAGCAGATGACTACAGCATTGTGACAAGAATACTGCCTGTTCTGTGTTTTCATAATTATATGAAACTGGAAAGTGCTCTTGAAGCTGCTGAAATCAAAATACATACACACAATAATCTGAATGGTAGCAAGGTGCCACTGTATTAGAACTACAGACCGGTAATTACATACCATGCCATTCAGGGGCATGCATGACGGGGGGGGGGGTTGAGGTCTCCAGCCATTTAAGGGGTTCCATTGGCTGGTTTTCATTACATAATTTATGCTCATGAGGGGCTCCGCACAAACTGACCGACCCACGTAAATCACTAATAGCAATATAAGAAATTCGGTGCCATAATTATGACGCGGTGATGGATAAGTGAAGCAGAGACACCGCACACGGGAAAGCATCAGGAACACGCAGACTGCTGTCCGATTACGTGGCTGATGGCAAGGAATTCTGAGCTATAAGCCCGGCTAGGTTAGACAAGGCCGGGTCACACTGCCCCTTAGCAGTCCGTCCATGTCCGGCAGCCGGAACTATGGTCGGCTGCCGGAGGGAGTAGGATGAGGGACCAACACAAGGGCCGGATTGAACCGGGGCCAAAAAGACCAGCAGCATCGTCAATTAGCTCCCATCGCAAAGTCACCGGGGTGGAGAGCCCTCTGGCACGGTCGCCAGCGGACCCTCGGACGGTTAATGTGGGCCGGGGGCATCGCGTCCTCCCCGACCCTGGTGAGCCACAGACACTGGCACTTAGCTTGGCGAGGAGCCCTGCCTGTAATATGATTAAAAGAGGCTGTTTGCGACGTATCAATAATCACGCTGGCTGCTCAATTATGCCTCCATCAGCAGTCCTGCGGGGAGCTCTGTGGGCGCTGGCCAACGGGAGAACACAAATTCAGCATTTCCACTTATCTAATGAAGGCCATCCTGGCAGCGTACGCAAGTACATCCTGTGGGGGCAGGAAGTCCACAGTGCCATGGCGACCGGCCCCGCCCACACTGCTCTAATTGGCCAAGAGGTCATAATAATAATAATAATAAAACTCAAAATCGGAACTTAGCTTCAAGAGTTCAATGTGAATTGCAACATCTACTTTATATGATCTTCTTGAATTAAAAATGCTGCAAACAAACACATAAGTAAAGCCCAATAACAAACAGAGATTCCCCCCTGTTGCTCTTAGTGCCATGTGTTCATAAATATGATGTACAACCTTAATTTAATAGCGTTATTAAAAGCCAATTAGCACACTGATGGGGAACAATTACGGGCTGCAGAATGGGAATCTAACGTCTTCAATGTGGCACTCAGCAGCAACTCTGCCCCTGGGATTCCCCCCACCCCAAAAAGCATTCAATCTTACAGGAGGGTTCCAAGGATAAAAACCATTTGAGAGAATCATTGGCCATTATAATGGGGTAAATAAACCACGAATTTGAATTATTTGGAGTTTCATTATCGGCAAGTTCCAGTATGAAGAACACGACTATTATGCTAACCGCTACAGATGATAAATGATAAAAGGGTCTGTAACTTACAGTAGGTGGGAATTACAACACGCTGATTACTTGACCCCAATGGGAAGTGGGTGTATTTAGAGTGACAGTGCACGACAGCCAATCCGATGTGGTTTGGAGGCTTTTTCCTCCGCACATCACTGCTACTGGTGTGGCTCCAAAATGAACAGCTGTTCAAAACTCAACACTCTTACCAATGACCTCGACAGTCACTGAGGGCTCACTTCTCCTGCAGAGTTCAGCTGAAATCTCATTAAAATTGGCCCTGCGTCAGCATTGTGCTACAATTAGATTAAACTTCTAGGGAATTAGGCTAAAATCACAGGCCTGGAGAAGGAAATGGAGATAGTACAGGTGTAAGAGGATGCCCTGAGGTTTGGCGTGTCCCACCTCCAGTGTTGAAATAATTCAGAAACATCAGGTTTGGCTACTTCACAGTTCCATCTAGTAAAAAGTAAATTTCCAATCGAAGCCTGCAGTAGTCTGGAGGCACAAATAAATTAAATGAATTTTAATCATTAAAATGTCCCCCCCCCCATTTATGATTCATAAATGTCCAATTTGCAAACGTGTCGATGTGGAAAGACGAGTAAGACTGCAGATTGACAAGAGGTGCGAAAAGCTGGAAAAGGGGAAAAAAGGGTTCTAAAGTTTAGGCTCCTCTTAATCACAAATCAATAAAACATTTAGAAAATCAGTAAGCCATGTATCATTTTAATAGGTACAATCTACAGTCAGACCAATATAATCGATGGAGTGCCACAAGGCTCTGAACATGGGCCAGTAATCTTCAGAGTCAAAAACAGAATCCAGATTACTGCATAAATGCATTACATTTCTTTAAAATAATGGTATATAAGACACAAGACATCTTACAAAAAGCACTACTTTAAATTATGGAATGGCCAGTCACTTGGCACAGAGCGAATAAACGCAGAGTTATTTATTTCTGAGCGAGGAAATGTATGTTACTGGTGCTATATGGGCCAAGTCAGAGATAAAAGCAGCCTTTTCCAAGGAAGATATGGACATTTAAGCAGATGCTGCTGTCTACATCTCAGGTGATGAAGCAGTCAGGAAGTAATGACCGCACTTGGATATGCTGAGTGGATTTTAATTCCAAGGACATCATGCTGAAACCATAAAAAGCAGTAAAACCTCATGCAGAATAGCATGCTTGATGCTGGCCGCCCTCACTGCGAAGAGGATACCACTATATTAGCGCAAGTTCAGTCAAGAGAGACAAGAATGATTTCTAGTCTGAAAGGGTTTGCCGGATCAGGATGGGCACTAAATCTCTTTGGTCTCAAACAGAGACGACAGGGACACAAATACCCAATCCTGTGGGGTGGGGCGTGGGGAGGGATACAAGGTCAAAAGCAACAACTGGCTCAGCCAGAGAACACATTCAGGAGCAGGGAGCCTCAAATGGGGAGCGGTGGGAGAGTCTGAGTGGAACAAAGGCGTCGTTTCACAGCAAGCGTCCCATCGGTCTCCCGGCGATTCATGCCAGCGGCAGATGAAAACTGCCAACGCTTAAGCTAGACATCGTAAGAAGCAGGAAAGGCATGTGCTTGGAAGATGGAAGGCGCCGCTGTCAGGGTCTGAACCACAAGGAAAACTAGCCTGAAGTCTGTAGTTCACAGTGCAATTCCAAACCGTGCAGTTAGGGTATATATGTGCACAGATGCACACAATATACAGTACATTCACGTTAGTAGTTAGGACGGCAATCCTAAGGCTTTCAAACTGACCTCTCTGACCTCCAAATGGCAAGGTGACTCCCTCTGAAGCTAAAATTATGGGTGGTTATATTTGCATTGAGGCGAGTGACACGGTCAGCCTATTACAAGGTAATTTCCCATTCTGACCCCTGACAAGTTTTCTTCCAATCTAAATATGTCAGTTAAATAGAAAATTGCCAAGTATCACATGAGCATGTGGTCTAAGAAACAGAGAAATGCTAGTGAGCCTCTCCCTCGTGCCCTGGAACGCGGTTTAGGAGCGGAGGCACATGGCCGCGGCCTGGCTGTCAGCTGGAGGAAGCTCTCCCAGAGCGCGGGGGCAGGGGGAGACTGCATCTCCCGCCCAAGCCACCGGGAGAGACCGTGCACAGCTAAATCACACGGGTCATTTACTGCTGACGGGAACTGTCCTCTGCTGTCTGCGCTTCCCGGGGGGGATATCGAGGCCGACACGCGGTGCTCTGCGTCTGTGGGGGGGGGGGGGGAGATAGCTCTCTGGCAGGGCAGACAGCTCTGCCACCCTGAAGGTGGCATCAGATCAGCACAAGCTCACCGCACACTTAGTGCTGAAGTGGGGCAGAGCCGGGAGGGAGGGAGGTGGCAGCCCCCCCCCCCCCCACACTCAGAGGCTGCTGGCAGCTCTACAGGCCCCCAGTGCTTCACACGGACGAGAGACAATATCTGGCTATTCGGCCCAGACAAAAAGATTTTTTTTGTACGTGGGTGGTTCAGCGGATGACGCCTCTGTGCCTGACATCGGAAGATCACCAGTTTGGAACCCATTCATTGTTGGGCGTTTGAACAAGGTCCTTAACCCTCCAAAATGCTTTTGGGGCTTCAGATTACTTAGATTATAGGTTATGTGAAAATAAGGATTCTGATGTACCTAACAAAGTATCATTAGACACACACACACACACACATATACACACACACACACACACACACGGGCTTGGGGATGGGGGGAGTGCGTAGATGGGGGGGTAAGTGGCTGGGCAGAGAGGTGGGCACATCCCGTGGCTTTGAATCAACAGCTTCCTAATCTGAGGGTAATGACCTCGATCTGGGTTCTGTTTAAGGCCAAACAGTGAGAAGATAAACGCTGTAACATAGAAGGCGGCTCCATAAAGTGTCCTGCTCCTGCAGAACAGGCTGGAAACATCTAAAGCGGGAATTTTTCACTAAAACTTTCCATAATAATAAGGGCTGAAATACCAACAACTAATTAATACAGCCATTTATAACAAGACACACTTATGATGTGGGGAACATGCTGACTTCTTAACGAATGGATTTAATAACACTGAGCTTTATGACCTCGTCCATCAGGTTTTGGCTTGATACACTAACGGCCAAATTAGCATGGCAGTGAATCATGTGTGTAAAGCAAGTGGAAAAAAAAACTACTTCACACAACGAATGTAATCACTGGTACAGGTCACGGGTCACCTCCATGCCTAAACCGGTCTTTACAAGATTCACTCTTTTTAAAGGATTTTGGTGACTGGTCACTTAATCCTGGGTAAATCTTGTGCAAGCTTATCTAACTTACCAAAATCATCACAATTATTTTCACCAGTTACACAAGAATCAAATGAGGTCCAACTGTACCTAACAATCTGTTACAATGGCAGCTATGTTACCTGTGGACCTGGGGACCTTCACATTTAATCAGATGAGCCACATCGACCACGAGAGACGCCCGGAGCACCAGTACACGACAAGCAGCCATTTTCGGTGGTCTAGACGGAGTCACCGATCGGCTCCCGCTCGCTGTACCGGCGGCGCCGTCACAACGGCGTACATCAAAAATTCAGAAAGCACAGGGTGACGCAACGCCGCGGCTCTCGGCACAGCCGTAAGCGAAGACCGCCGCTGGCAGTGGCCTATGGCGTCGGCCACGCAGAATCTCCAAAACTGCGAGATAACGACACGTTTAAGCTCCCCATCACTACGCATGTATACCCTGCAAGTCTGGCGCTTAATCTGTTTTAGCATTTACACCAACACAGCAGCCCCCACCTGTGGCCCCGTGTGGTGCAGTGAACTCATAGGATCACACTTCATTTTTGATATTGTGTATTATTACAGTTGAACTGTTGATTTATAAGATTCACATAATATTTCCTTTTCCCCCATTCCTCCATTTCATGCACCATTCTATTCTGTATAAATGATTTAATAATGGGCCGCCACACACTCTTGTCAAGTGACTTGGAGTGGCTGTTTTGTGAATGGCGCTATATAAAAAAACAAAATAAACTGAATAATCTACAATGTTGACTGGCCTATTCGGTAAGATGAATTTAATTTTACTTAGAGTTAGCAGAGGTGGAGATTTCAGGTCCAGGGAGTACAAATCCAAACCAAGATTTTGTTTCAACCAACTAGTTGAGTATAAAGAGTCACAATCACAGAACACTCAACTGGTGGGTTGAAACAAAATCCTGGTCTGGATTTGTACTCCCGGGACCTGAAATCTCCACCTCTGAGTACTAGTAATGGCAAACTCTGTTAATCCTTCTTCACCCCACTGTTAACATATTGAACACACACAAACACACAGGAGATAAATTTCCTAACAAAATTAAGTAGATATAATTATAATTATGCAGCTACCATAGTGACAAGGTGTGAACGGGCAGTTTTACTAACTAGTTCACAGGTTTCCACCTTTTCTGAGGCTGCTACACCTGATCGGGAATGCTTGTCTGCTCTTCTTCCTCCTCTAAAAACATTCACACCAATCCTCTTACAAACTGGGCTTCCTGGTGCCTCCAGTGGAGGATTTAAACAAGAACACTAAATGCCAGTTCTGGTCTAGATGTCAGCAAGGCCTCCACTGAACCCCTAGGCTTACAACGTTCTCCTCATCCTCCTCCACAGCATGAGAAACCTTCATGGCTACTTCTGCACTGTTTTGTCACCCAGTGCAGCAACCGGCTCCATCGAAAAAAAATTGATCCGTCTCAACAACTTGACAGGTGAGGCACCTAATTAAGAGCTCAATCCTTCGATCTATTGAGCACCAAAATTTAGAGTCCATCTAATGTTTAACATCCCAGTCATCACAGCAGTTCTCCCGAACAGAATCAAATTAATAAAATCCCACATCACTCGTGATGGTGGAACGTCAACAGCATTGCTAGTGCGCAGAGACAACAAAGAGTATAACTAGCACTAGACCATGGAGATGAGTCAGATTACAGAAGGCTAGTGGAGGACTGTCAGGAGACGCTAGAACAACCTGCATGTCAACACCAGCAAAATAAAGAAGCTGGTGGTGGATTCCAGTGTACCATTCACCACCCAGTGGGAGGAAGTGGAGGTGGGACAAGTACCTGGTGGTCCACCTGAACAGCAGACTGAAGTGGGCGGACAATCCAAAGAAAATCCAGAGCAGACTCAACTTTCTGAAGAGACTCGGGGCTTTTGATGTGCACAGCAAGCGGCGGAGGATATTTTCCATAGTGACCGGCGTACTCTACGCTCTGGTTTGCCGCGGAGTTAAGATTAGTTCAGGTGATGCCAAATGCCTGAACAATCACATCAGGAAAGCCAGATCCAACACAGACAGGGCTGACCCCAAACCCCCTTAAAGCACTTTCAGGGGAGAGAAAAAAAAAAATGAAGGCATCAAACATGGAGAACATCGTGAACTATTCTGCACATCCGTTCTAGGGGTGTTCACTTGAACCTACGCAGCCAGCGGCTCGTTCTACCATCCACCTAAAGAGCACTACTGAGGATCATCTCTCCCTGCTACTATCGTGCCCCAGTTTCCCCTACCGACATGTGTGCCCCCACTGCCCCCACCCCATCCATAAAACACTCCTGGACAGCAAAGTGCCTCCCGCTACACGTCCAGACTATGCACATTACAAACACACCATTCCTAATTTATATTCCCTCAGTGACCCATTTTTTCATTTGTACAACCATGCCGCGCTACACGTAATGTCTCCTGCTTTGTCTTGTTGTTTTACTATACATACGTAACTGTGTATTTCATCATCCATTCCGGCTGTATGTAACTGAATTTCCCCTTAGGATCAATAAAGTATATCTGGGTATCCATCAGTCTAATAATAATAATAATAATAATAATATATCCCTCTCCTTGGATCTCTATTTGTCTACCACACAATACAACAAAACAAGACCCCTAACTTGTTGAAAAGAATCTCTGAAGGATTCAATAGTTAAGAAAAGGGATGATTGGATTATTAAGACAGTGATATGCTCGCTCACCAGATCATGGGCCAACAAAATGCATGGTGCTGCCTCAAGAAGTCTAAGGACTAACGAGGTCAGGATACCGTTAGCTCAGAGTCTTGCCTGATTAGGAACCACACGTCCAAAATCGAGCTTCCTCCTGAAGAGGCTCTAAATGGTAGGGCTGTTTAATGCGGGAGCGAATTTTGCATGGGTGACCACTCGCGCAGCATCGCGAGATAAGCCCATAAACAGGCAGTTATTCTTTAATATCAGCATCCAGGTCGGTCTGGCCTTGGACCTCCTATGCAGATGAGGTCAGAGGTTCACGCCGAATTGTCAAGCCCGCCTGCCAGACACCTAGAGAAGAGCAAAACGGGTTGGGGAGGAGGGTGTGTGGACCAAGGCTGTTTATCTCATTGGATCAGCTGAGCTATGATCTTTGACCTCTCCAAGGCAACAAAACCGGCTGCGTGAATGAGTACGTGCCAGCGGGGCTGATGAAAGCACAGAGGTGTGGTGAGGAGGGGGTACAGATGTCACATGAACTACGCACCTACCAGCACGTGCGCGACACACTCCCTGTCCGCATTAATACACAGAAGCTACTTTACGCATTTTACACCATTCTGCACCGTGACAACAGATACGTCTAAAGCGTAGTCTGCGGACAGGAGCACAGCATCCTTCAAAAGCCGTGAAACTTCATTGCAAGCGATTACCCCACACTAACTGAGACCACAAAGGAATAAACCTGTCTGGAAAGACAGATCAAGGACATGCACTGCCCCCCCCCACACAGACACTCATGCAATTTTAAATTACATTACACAGCATGCTGAACTGATTACCTCTAAGGAGTAGGCAAACACGCGAGCCAATTACATTCCATGGGCACCACGACAAAGACGGCCTGTGTGTCTGTGAAGTGCAGTGACTCTCATCAGCATCCGACGGCTTCGCTTTCCAGTTTATACAGTCAAGCGTCACTTAATGAAGAGGATACATTCTGGAAAAAAACGCTGTCAGGTGATTTTGTCATTGTGCAACGTTGCACATCATCTTACAGCGTGCTCACACAAACCTGACTGACAGACCCTAGGCACCTAGGCTATACGGGATAGCATAAATAACGATAAAATGGACAGTGAATATATTAATCAGTAACAGTTGTTTATTACCATTATAGCTTATTATGGTCTGTACATAATTGTGCATGCTATACTTTTATATGACTGGTAGTACAAGATGCTTATTTCGGGGGTAATGTGGGGCTCAGTGGGCTAAGCCTCTATGCCTGTGATCAGAAGGTTGCTGATTTGAGCCTAGCCCATGGGTGGGCAATTTAATCCCCAAAGGGCCGTTGTGTATGTTAGGTCACTAATTAGAAGACTGATTGGCTGAAGAGTCCTCACACCTGGGTTTGAACAGCTGACCTACAGGTTATCCTAAAAACCTGCATGCATGCATATATATTA
>JAODKE010000138.1:1911758-1925601 GCA_026779605.1 Mormyrus hasselquistii
ACACACACCAATGGATGTCAAACGCCTTTAACCGCGAAGCGTAGTTCGGCGTATGAAACCCTTTGCGCTAATGTGCAGTTAATAGCAGCAGCGACGCCACCAAAATGACGTACATACAGGCTGCTCTGTCCTGTATGTATTATACATTATAGATAAATAGACATAGTTTATTGGTGATTTCATGTTCATGAAAGTTTCCGCTTTTTAACAGTATAAAGTAATGTTATCTGTTATATAAATCAACTCAGGTAAAACAATAATTGTACGTTTTCAGCATCTGGCATGCCACTCACGATTTCAGACTCATGCAGGAAATCTCACGGCAAATCTATTTTATTCCATTATAAACCTAAAATAAGCTACATCAAAAATTTATTTACATGGTTAAATAAAAAGCAGACTATTTACAAGGTAAGAACTGTTACACATGTATGCAGACATCTCGAATTGAATCGTACTGAATTAACTTGATTTGACAGTCAGGTACTGCATGATTACATGCACTGTCGATACAACTGATAGGCTACTTAAATATACATCACACTAAATAGTTAGACATTATGATCTTCCAGAACTTTGCTTCAAGAAATTTTCTCTTACTGGACCTCTTTAAATTTTAGTTGAATACCCCTGCAATACAGCTACTTAACTAATTAGATTTTTTTTAATCCCAAAATCGCAATATATATCATGGAAAGAAGAAATATTGCAATGTGATTTTCCCCCTATATCGTGCAGCCCCATTACCAGGTAATTCCCATGAAAAGTTTCCAGCTTGGAATAATTCCAAAATTCCCCAGCTTAACTTCCCATGGAACGGAAAGTTTCCCTAAATCTACCACCCCTATGCAAAAATCTGTCAAAGGGATCTCCCCCCTCAGCAAAATTTACCAGAGAGGACCCTAATGTCCAGTGCCCTGCACTACAAAGCAGGGTTACTGGCTTATTGGGGTAACTTGTTGGATTTAAGGTACCACAGTTTAAATGTCCTTCACATTCGTTCACTTATATTTTGCCTAGACTACCTTAAATCCGAGAAGTTACCCCGATAAAACAGTAACCCCACTTCGTACTACAGGCCCCAGGGCTAATTTTTTAATCCCAGTCCAGCCCTGCTTAACAGGATGAGTTAGCTCAGGTCACTGGTCAGCAGAATACCTAAACCCCACATGGAACTGTAGATTATTTCCAAAACATGGCTCATTTTTGTACAGCTCAGAATCACCTGACTAGATGACCTCTTCGAATTCATTTCTGCAAACATTTGTAGAACCGAACTCTGCAGACAGGAGGGAGAAAACACTCCACTGTTTATGTAATGGAAGCTTTTCTAATTTACCTGGATACGATTTTTACTTGCAATGTAAAAAAACGACACCCATTTAACACTACACAAATCTCTGCATGAGACTAATAACACAAAACACACACTATGTAGTTTCAGACTTCTGAAGGATTAATTATATTTCCAAGACGAATTAACGCAAGGCATTATTCCACAACCGACAGTGTTTGCGAAATTTTCTGGCACATAAACCGCGGGTTTATTACAGTTGACTAGTACTTCTTTGTATTAAGCGCCTGGCGTACTTTGCCCTGGTTCCCATTGTACCGCCTAGTCGCATATACACCAGTAGTCATACACTTTACATTTTTGATTGCATATTTAGATTATTCTCGGAACAAACTACGTCAAATCAGGTACAGTAGACTATACGGACGATGTGCTCAAACTAACAATTTAGCCATTAACTAAAATATAAACATGATGCAAAACATAAATATTTCAAGAAAATAATGCATAAAACTTGTAGCATGAACCTGCCACATGGACACACACATGATGAAACCCCACAAACGAAATTGCATCATCTGCTCACCGGACCCCCATTTACCTCCCACAATAAGTAGATATTGTTTATTTCGTATACATTCTTCATGGGACAATATACTGCAGTGGCCACAAAATTGGCCAAGCACACAAGATACTTTTCTCGGTTAAAAAAGGACAGATTTGGAAGTTGTATGGGTTCTGGGACACAGTGAGATAAATGGAGCTGGCAGACAGGACTGCACCGAGTCCGATATGAACGCCTTCGTCTGCAAAAAAGACCTCGACGAAGTAGCGGAAAGTAGTTAAGAAACTGCGAACTTGATACAAATTGCCCTGTTCATATGCATTGACAACCTAACTTGTGTATTCAGCAAATAACTACCAACCTATATTTATGAGGCCAGCAGTTGAGTATGTGGCACTAAAATGGAGAGGAAGCCGGCGTCACCTCGTTTGAACTCGTCGTTTGCATATATCGATTTAGTATCTAATATAAGCCATAAACGGTAATTTGCTTATTTCTTGCAGAAAAATACAACCCCGGTCTGGTTTTTTTTCACAACATGCGGCTACTCAGCATGTGCATCTGTGCGAATGGCCATATTTAACAACTGTCTACTAATATGGGTTTGCAAAAATGCGTGGAACCGCAAATGAAAATTCCTATACTTACCCGTACAAGTTGTCGTAACGTTAATGACAGCATATCGTCAGGTACGAAGAAGCGACAGAGTCAACACAAGTGCTGAATGTAAAAAAAAAACGTGGAAACCAGATTATTCAGGAACTACCGGGCACATGCACAGTGTCGCGCAAGGTAACATGGGATATGTAGTTTTAAAAACCAATATTTGTGCGCCAATTAAAATTGATGTCACATATTAGTGCCTCATATTTATATGTACACTTTGTTATATGGAGACCACCCACACGCTATAAGATCATCTCAGGGTATAGAAAATTAAACAGGACGTTTTGAAGATAAAATAGTGCACTCCGCATTTGTGTATGTAGTTGTATGGAGTTCACATATTCTGTGATTATTAGAGCTTCCGCTGCATACCAAGTTTTGAAACTAGACTATCTGACATCTGTAAATTGCCGCTAGTTTACGATCATGTGCACATACGTGTACCCCATGATGGACGGCATTCCGCCCAGCGGTACTGCAGGCATGTACGGCGTGCTTCCCGTTATTTAATACAGGCGTCCTTCTGATACCAGGGCAAATGTTTGGAAAATGCATGGCTGGAAAAAAAAATAGCAATTACTAATCACGTTCACTTACGAAAATGGCACATTGAATGTCTACACTGTGTGCCCTAATAATGTATGATATTTTGGAGGGAAAAAATACGCCATGGAATTTGCAGGTTTTAATACAAATAATGTTAAACTTATTACTCGGATGATGGCATCCCAGTCGATTATTTTAATTAACCAGCTCGGTGCTGGAACGCAGCGAAGATAAGATCCTTTACAATGCCTTTGTTCGCTACTGTTACCGGAGTACTGTAGAAGAAAATACCATATAGTATTTGATATTAACTTTAATATTTAATCCTCTTAAACTAAAGAACGTCACCTGATCTCAGAACAATGTGACTGAAATAAACGTGATTAGACATCTAGTTTGACAATATAGGGAACACATCTGAGAGGAGGTAACACGTACCTGTAGGCCTAACAAGCAATCTTCAACATTATACAGCAATATAACTGTATCTACGGTCAGCAGCGTATTCAAACCTGATAAATATGTAGCACAATATTGAATCTACATATGTATAACTTTTTAAGCCAACTGTACTAACAGATGGGATGCAATAGACGATAACCGATAAATTTAAAACACACCATTTATTTTCCTACTTTTGGGTAAGCATATGTTTTATAGAATTATTTTCCTGGCTCTTTTAAGTAATTTATAATTATTATTGTATTTTTTTGCACTTCAAAAGTGCTGTCTGCTCTGAAAACACTGGAACAAAGGAAAATGTTTTCGGCCGGTGAGTAAGAAGCGAAACTGAACAAAAAAGTACGATTCTGTCGTAGCTGCAGCAATAAGATCATTCACAATTCAACAGATCGGAATATCGTCTTTATGAGTTTTAATTTTTGTCTCATTTTAAATTATGCCAAGTTTTGAAATAATACCACAGTAAATCTGTACGTGTAAACCATATTACGTATATATCTGCACTTTTAACACGGAGCATATAGTAGGTTGAACATTCTTGACAATAATAACAGAATGACAATGAATATTTTTCCATTTTATTTCGCAGGCAAAGGGCAATACCCTTTGTTAACTGTGAACTTCTAGATAAACGGTTGCAGATCACTTTAAAATTCAGCACACACGTAATACCAGGCACATCTTAAAGGCTCCCACCCGTACTGTAATTCTAGCCTTTAGTCCCCCTCCTGGTAGCAGACATGAAAAGTTGAATACGACAGTCTAAGTATTTTCTAGAGGGGAAAGAATGTGTAGCAATATCCGGGTGTTGGAATGGGATTGCACTGGAACAGAGCTCCAGGGTTTGAGATCTAGGGGTGTCAATCAAATAATAAATGAAGAAAGGAGGACTCAACTGAACATTAACTGGGTTACTTAAAACATTGCAGGGAAACCTCCCCATTATCCAACACAAGAGAACATACTTAAAAATTACTTTGTAGAAAGGTATGTAGGTAAAGGAAGCAAATCATCACTTTATTAACAATCCTTAAACTGCCATGTGTTAATAATATAGTATTAAAAATGACTTGATTTCACTAGTGGATATTGATACTGTTTTCTGTTTTTCAGTTAAAATATAATTTGTGAATGGTTTATTTTCATAAATAAATATGCATTTTGTATGGTTTTTAATGTAATTTCTTGTGGCTGAAATGTAAATGTATCCAAAGCATGCATTACAAATCAGTAGTAGTCAAATAAAGGTTGATTATTATTCAAAAATACATTTCATTTGACAGTATATTTTACAAGAAATCCATAAATCAGACAGATTTTATTTGAATCTGACATAAGATCAGTTCTCTCTTTATTTCAAACAACTCAGTGCTGCCCATCAGTCCATATTATCTATCAGCTCATTACTAACAGTAGTTTTTTTTGCTTCTCCCCCCCCAAGTCTCTAATAGTGTCTTTGGAAACATTAATTTTAAACAGCTTGCATTCTCTTACATTTCCATGTGCCATTAGTGGGTGTCCAATGACATCGCTTAGTGCTGAAACATTTATTTCAAAACCGCATGCTAAGTCGCCAGTTAACTTGGACAAAGACCCAAAGCCAACAGTTTAATACATTTTAATGGGCATTTTCATATATGCATATCCTGTCTTTATTATTTTCTACACATAATAGCAACAGTAGCATTATTTTCCAGCTGTGAGTTGTCATAGTCTCCCGCCGCTCCTTTCTGGAACTCAAGAGTGAAACAAGGATGGCGAAAATCACTAAACCAAAACACTTCTCACTATTTTAATGCCACACATGGTATAGATTTTCTTAACTAAAAGAAAACAAAGGATGTCCAAGGTGAGAGGCTACAGTAAACTTTGATTCCATTTTAATGCCTCTTTGCTTCAGATTCCTCAAATATCAACAATATTAATGAATGACTTCTAAAAGCTGAGCTGATGTACAGAAAATAATCCAAATAAAAGCAATACAAACAATTCAGTCATTTTAGAAACCAGTTGAAATGTTGTCATTGCAGCTGTTGACCTCCTTTTTTTATTCCACGTAATTGTAGAGAGGTGAGAAGACTACACAGCTCCTTTTGTTTATGCCAGCCTCTCTTACCCATCAGCCTTCATCCAAAGTAGGGGTGGTCATTCTGGAAGTTGTAGTCCGGACATACCTTCTGTACCAACTTGTAATCTTTACCGCAGAAGGAGATGAAGATGCAGATGACCTTGAAAGGTTTGGCACACACCCAGGTTGCCTGCGACTCTGTATGTTCTGTGTAGCAGTTCTCAGAAGGGTTGTATAGGCAAGGCTTGGGTTTTACTTTGTGGTCGGTCTTTTGGTGTTCCACCCGGCAGTTGAAGGTCTTTATCTCTTTGGGGTCAATGGTGGATTGCTGCTGCTGCTGGAGTTGGAGATCGGGATGGAGCTGCTGCTGGTGGAGCACGTCAAACTCCACCACTTTTGAGGGTGGGACAATGCTGATGGACACATTCGCCAAGCTGGAGGAGTTGTGGCGGAAATAGACGCCGAATGTGCCGTTGACGTGGTCCACTATCTTGCCCGTCACTATAAGGCTGAACTTCATTGTCTTGATGTTTAAGTAGAAGTCCCCCCAGCCAAAGATCTTCTTGGATTTCAGACCTGTCTTCAGTAAAGGTTTGCGCTTGGAGCGATAGCCTGTCTGGTCCAAGTGGAGCGACTGGTTCCGGGCCAAGTCATATGGGTTCAGAAAGCTGTAACTGGGGGGTTTGGACTTCAAGGGGGTGTTGTCCATAGTGGAGAAGATTCCAGATGTTTGGTATGGTGGCTTCACTCCTATGGCTTTTACCCCTTCCCCTTCCCCCACTCTGCCCATACCATAGGGAATGGTTTTCATCATGGAGCCGGCTGGCCCCAATTCCAGGTAATCCAAGGACTTGGTCACTTGTTTCTCCAGTCCTTGCACCTGAGGATATGGAGAGTACAGGGGAGAGAGACTCAGAAACCATAATGCATTTCTTCCATAACTGTATTACAATGAGCACACTGGCCTTATCCTAATAGAATCAAAATATAACAGAATGAGTGTTTAATTCATTGTCCAATAATATTTAATAAACCAACCTTCTAACAAGCCAACGGAAAGATAACGGATTTGTAATTAATAGAAGTGTGCATGTAAAATTCTGCCTAGCGATGCATTTCACAAAGATTCTTCTGCAAAAGTCATTGTGTGTATTTCTGAAATCAGTCCTGACCTAAACCTTAAGCAAAGAAAAATAAATAAATAAATTGCCACCACATGTAGAAATGATGATGTCCAGAGCTCTCCTGTATGTTGTTACGCTTTCTGGCCTGAGCGCTTGCTCACAGTAGCGTGATATCGACTACCCAGCATGTGAAATCTGTTCCTCGGTCAGCGAACATTGAAATATTTATGACAATACTGTCCTGTTATTGCAGCAACAACATCCATGAAAATTACTCAGGTGATTTACATTACAAGGCCTTGAATGCAGCACAGGGATCGCTTATGCGCTGGTTAATGTCCTCCAAAGCAGCCGCTCAATCAGCTTCATGTTACAAGACACTGAAATCAATACACGCTTTAATTTACACATGTGGCCTTTATTATTTTTTCAGTGACCCTTTGTGGGTGTATAGCTCTAGACTTGTGTCGCTGTGTGTCAGTTTTATTCACCATTTGACGTTCATCTGCATCCAGCATGTCCTGTATCAGGGTACACATTAATTTAATTCTTAATGCGCTCACATTTCTGTATCTTCCCACTGAATTTCCATCCATCCCTCCAATGGGGACTCTCCATTCATTTCTATGGGGAGAACTCTAATCCCAACATGACGACCGTAACCCCTACCCAGCCGTAAAAAAACAGGTTTTATTACATTGTGGGGGACACTCAGTCCCCAGAATGTAATATAAACCTAATCCACACACACACAGACCTGTACTCATATCTTTGTGGGGACTCCCCATTCATTTCTATGGGGAAAACGTTTGGTCCCCACAATGTAGTACTGAATAATCATAACACACACACACACACACACACACACAATCAACACATTAAAGACAATACATAAATGCCAATTCACCTAACTGTATGTTTGTGAACTGCGGGAGAAAATGATGGGCGGAGAAAACCCACACAATTATAGGGAAAGCATGCAAACCCACAGGTTTACTTTAAAGAAAACAATAATGACATACACATTAGAAGGACTAGAGGCCTAATATTTATAATAAATCATTCTGTCTCCACCTCTTGCTTCATCGCTTTTTAATCTCTCACTCACGTACCCAAATGTTGGCTATAAGTACACAAATTCCAATAATAGGCACGTGTTTCCGTACAAATGACAACTGATTAATCACAGATTTGATTTTCAGAGAAGAAGCACGGCAACAAAATCATATTAAAAATGGCAAATAGTGTAACCTATACCTACTTCGCTGGTTCTGAGTGAGTGTGGTGTAGCTACTGCCTGTACTCATCAATTACAAAGTCATACAAAGTCATTTATCCAAACGTTTGTCAATAGCATTGATATGGTACGCAGTCATTCCTTAATTCATTTTCAAAGTGTCCGATAAGGTCAATTGAAGCAAATACGACCAACGAAAAAAGTTAATTTAATTTGAAATGTGAGTTATGCTTTTAAAAATAAATTGAATACATTCAGGATTATCGACTACTGAATCAGCCACATGGTCTATGTCGAGAAAAGGGTTTCTGCTTCAGGGGTCTGTGCTATTTCGCATATAGTAAAGCAGTTCATCCAGGAACAAGTTTTTAAACTGGATTTTAAATAAGCAGGACCCAGTATTGCACTCAGAATCAGAATCAGATGTGTCACAAGCCTGAGGCATTTGAGACTGAAGCCATGAATGAATCTGAACAAGCCCCAAATGAATCTGAACTAGCCCCAAATGAATCTGAACAAGTCCCAAATGAATCTGAACTAGCCCCAAATGAATCTGAACAAGTCCCAAATGAATCTGAACTAGTCCCAAATGAATCTAAACTACCCCCAAATGAATCTGAACAAGTCCCAAATGAATCTGAACTAGTCCCGAATGAATCTGAAATCTGAATGAGGCCAGAATGGTTTGTTTAGCTCAGATGTTTTAACCACCATGCTCTCAGTTTGAGAACCCTTGTACAGATTACCCCCCCCCCCCCACCAATTTCACCCGAAACTGTACAGATGCAAAGGGACACAGATGTTCCCAATCCAGTGCGATATACAGATCCGTAGTCAAAATGTGACACTGCAACAACAGAGGTACAACTAATTCCTTTTTTTCTATTCATGCCTACAGGATATGGTTATTGAAAAGATAGATCATTTTGTTTGTATTGACAAAATGATCCAGTACTGTTCCTAGCCCATGTGACGCACTGGGTTAGCATCACCGTCGACGGCTCCCCATCCAAAGCAAAGTGAGATCAGCTGGCGAGTCAGCGTGGTGCTCTAGGCAGCTGTCTGTGTCACCTATAGGATTGACTAGCCCCAGAATGACCCTTCAAAAATGTGTTCTGTGGTGTGTTTCTGTATCAGACTGCCTGTTAGGAGGTAAAGAAGTTTACACGTGGCTCCAGGTTTCATCTCATACCCCAGTTCTAACTTTAGCGTCATCAACAAAGTGACCCCCAAATGACCCCCAAAAACATTAATAACACCACTTGTGAACTAAATAAAGAATGAGAAATTAATAAAGCAGAATAATTTAACTCACTGTTCTACATTAATAAGTCAAATTTTACCAAAGCAAAGATGTTAAAAACCACAAATCCCTAGTTTAACCCAAACTGTATCCACTGCATGCTTGTTTAATCGAGACAGCCACATCGTGAATTTTTGCACCAGTGCACCGATGCAAATCAGTGAATCGTAACCTCCCCTATAATCTATGCTTGTTTTATGTAACAGTGAAATAAGCTGCATTGTTTTTTTATACTGATTTTTACATACATCATGCAGGACTGAAGACTTCAACCCAGTCAGATTTTTGTATAGATAGGTACAGTGCAGGAAATTTAATACAGAGACAAGCAGATTATTGATCATAAAAGAGGGAAGCAAAGGGAAATGATATTACAGGTAAGAGGAGAGATTATGGAAGAGCATGTGTTTTTAAGAACTTGAAGCAATATTCTTTAATTTAATTTGGCTGTCTAGGAGCGAAAAGCATGCAATTTACTGCTTGTGAGAAAGACCCATAAGACTGAACAATAGATCTCACTGGTACACGGAGCAGGCTGCAGAAAGCAGGGTGCCTTAATAGGTACAGCAGTGGGGGCTCCATATTATTATCAGGGGAGGGGAGGTGCAACCGAAGAAGAAACATTAAGGCTTCTTTCTATTAAGTGCATAAAATGATAAAAAACTACACAATAATCTTGCCAATGGTTAGTGTACAAAAATGCAATCACGTGCACTACTAAAATAATATCTATGCAGGCCCGTAACCATTATTATTTTGTGGCATAGAGCCCCCTTGGTAGATCTGTCCAAATGACTGAGAGGTTTAAGCAATTTCTTTTTCTTTTTTTGGGGGGGCGGGGTGGGGTTCGAACCATTTCATTTTACTGTCTGGGTATGGAACATACGTCGTGAAAGACTGAGCTTGCTGTTCTTTGATTGACATCATTGACGACCAATAAAAATTACGAGAACCAATTTGATTTCAGGGGCTAACCAGCGCTTCCCAGTCCAATCGCCAGGTTTCAGACGTAAGTGTCAAATGTACGCAATTCCTGATTTCTGCTTTGCAAGCATAATACCTGTTTTGCCGTCTGATTCGCCAAACAGGGAGGCAACAAATTTATTTTTAAAGAGCGTGGAGTCCCGTCTCCCGCCACTGATTCCTGAAGCTGTTTCTATTCGTATACGTTTAAGAAAGATTTACCTTGGTGGGCTGAGGGGGGGAGTCATTTCTCAAGGGACGATTTATACACCCGGGCAGCCGGTCCGTGTGCACTTGTAAGCTCTTTATTTGTCTAATTGGAGTTTTATTTGCAGCAATCAATTTCACTTCCCATCTTATCGTGGGCATCCAGGACACTGGTTCTCTGAGGCATTGATCAGCTGTCATGGGGAGATTCAAACGCCGGTACTCAAGCTTTCGTAGTTACTCTCTGAACGTTTTTGCCCTTATATCAATTACATTAACAGGCTTTCCTCGAATTACATTTGTTTAGCGCTTGTTGCAAAAAAAAACGCCTTGTCTCTTGGTTAAGATACTCCTGTCACTTTTCGGGGGAGCATGATTAACCTATGTGAAAGTGTTGCGTAATTCGCATAACTTTGTGTATATGTGTGTGGATTATGTTTATATTACATTGTCGGGAACATTTGTTATTTTGACATTGTGGGGAGCATTTTTCATATCCCCACAAAGATCAGTGAATGCAATCAAAACTCAAAAAATGGCAAATGTCTCGTATTTTGTATGGTTACTTATGGTTAAGGTTAGGGCTGGGTAGGGGTTAAGGCCATCATGTTGGGATTAGAGTTTTCCCCATAGAAATGAATACAGAGTCCCCACAAAAATAGAATTACAAAGCTGTGTGTATGTATGTGTGTCTTGTGTTATCACAGTGTTGTTAATAATATTTTTTGTGAAAGAACATTGTAACATGGGGGAAACATGTTCATTTTCAATTTCAGCAAGATAAAATTACTTTCATCAAAAAAAAAGCATTAAGTAAAATGACATTTAATTACAGGGAGCAAAATAACGCCCAAAGGAAAGACGATAAACTGAGGGGAAGGGGTGGAAAAATCTGAAGACTAAAAACAGTAAAAGCGATTTCGCAGTTCAGTGCCATTGTTGAATTATCATGAGAATGAAAGGCAGCGATTCAGAGAGTGAGGAAATGGAAACCCGTCCGATAACACAGTGAGGGGGAAACAGGGGAAAGAGATGTACAAGGGAGGGAGAAAAGCCAGGAGACATGATCGGGAGTGAGAGAGAGCAAGTGTGGCGTGGAGACGAAGTCAAGAGCGGAAACGCAAGAAAGATGAGTAACAGAGATGCGGGCGAGCAAAGATCGCTGCCAATTGAGACCAGTTTACTACGTTCAGGTGTGTAATTACTGTAAAAATGCATCAAATAACAGGTATGAAATTACACTAATAACATTACATCGTGAATATGAATTACGGCACTGGATTGAATTTAAATATCTATATTTTACAGGGACAATAAGTAGTTATGACCCAACACAATATTATATTTTTGCTTATGTCATATTAACAAATTAATACATCAGAGTATTACATATTCAATAGTAACTGATTATATTTATGTGGAAAAAAATGTATGACTGCGGAAAATGATGTTTTCTATTTTTTTGCATAAAGATGAAGGAAATTGAAGCAATTTCATTATTTCGACAAAAATCTATTTAAATATGTCACGGCATAAGACAAATCTCAGCATGTTCCCATGTATTAATTAGAAAAAGAAGCATTTCTGTTATTTTACTTGAACACCTCAGAGACATCAGCGCCTCCAGGTCTTACCGCTACACCAGCAGAAGCTCAATTTCTTTTCAAGTGGTATTTATCGTATTTATCTTTTCACAATTTTGCTTGTCATGATAATTAACCATGATGCCACATAACTAGTTTTTACATATTTTATGAAATATTTCAGTTATCATTAAACTGCATAGTATCAAATTAGTAAAAGTATTTACATTTTACATATAACATTTATTAATATTAAAGCAATGCTGTTTTGGTAGTATAAGGTAAGGTAGGCTACATTAGCCAATCAAATAATTATGTCAATGTAACTAATTAAATACGTAATGGAGTTTGACATATTTGTATGTGAACATGATTAATAATGCGATTAATATTCTCTGTATTAATTCTCTAATTAATTGTCCAGTGAAAAAGACGTGTGTTAAAGTAGACTGAAAACAAAAAGTCAAAAGTCAAAAACAGAACAAAACCAACTAATGTAACGTGTCTAATTAAATGTTTAGCTGTTTAATGTCATTTTTTTTTTGCGATCGTAATTTATGTTACACTTGGAGTCACTCCATGCAGAACTGAAAGTTGACTCCATGAATCCATGACTGTCTTGTTTAGCAAATGAGAAGAAAAAGATATATATCTCAGCCTGCTGTATTCTCTAATTTTACCCATGAGGAGAGCTCCTGTACTTCTGTAATCTTAGTTGTTCAGACCTGTTTTACTCCAATTGTAGAGTAGACAGTGCTAACTCTGAGCAGAACTGGCCAGAGAGGGCAGTCATGTGGGCTCCCAGACTGACCGAACCAAGAAACAAATCCACAGCCTATTATCCAGTCTTTTAAGCTTACATTTATAGAACTATAGACCGGAGGTGGAATTTGACAGCTTTCCATACATATTCTAAATGATTTTGAGTTGTTGGAGGAGCCCATTTAATGCATAGTTGGGGACAGGCCTCACATACCGCCTGGAAAGGACAAGATGGGCAATTTGGAGAGGCCAGTCAGCCTAACTGCCTGTCTTTGGACTGTGGGAAGAGATTGGAAAGACACGGACACGGAGAACTTACAAACACCACACACCCTCAAGACAGGGTGTCAAACGCCCAACGCTGGGGGCCCCGAGCCAACAGTGCTGTCCACTGAGCCGTCGTGCCGTCGGATATTCCACGTAAGACGTAATCCAACCCCAAATGTGTTCATCAAGAAGCGACTCTGCGGAGCTTCGAAAGTTTAAAGACATTTCACATGCGGTAAAGGTAATTTGTACGCGGGATTTGAAAGTTTCCCAGTAAAATCTTTGATCTCCGAGGGACACTGTCTGAATCCAAGGGTGCCGAGCAGAAACACTACAGTAGCGGCAGTCTCTCTCACGGGCGATACGCCCAGAAAGTCTGCAAAGGACAAAGCGTGGCGCCGTTTTTTCAAATGAGCGATCATGCCAGGCAGTGTTACACTTGGCATAAAAGTCATGAGACTTCCTAGTGGAAAGAAGAGATTAGATTTCATCCAGGGGGAGAAAAAAGATGCTTCATTGCTGTATATTTAAAATAGTACCTGAGAGCATTAATCATAGCAGAAGTGTTAAGGTTAAAAGAGCCTCCCATACAGGTGTAACGGTGTTCGCCGATGTTTCTGGGCTGGAATCCATTGGCGTAATTGATTTAGCTCCTGAAAGATTTGAGAGGCTGAGTGGCTTCACTGTAATGCACCTGGGGGGGGGGGGGGGGGGGCAAAGTTGTCAAAAAACGTGTAAGGGGGACCACTTTCATGGGGGGCCGCTCTTCACAGGGAGAACATATCCCTGTCGAGGA
>JAODKE010000138.1:1973796-1985218 GCA_026779605.1 Mormyrus hasselquistii
GGCGGCGCCCGGGACTGGTGGGTTGGGTGTGCTCTGGCTCCTTGTCTGGGGCGTGGGGCGGGGGGGGGGGGGGGGGGCGGGGGTAAGGTGTTGAAAAGCAGTAGACGGGGCTTGTCAGGGCGAGTTCTCTCCGCACATTATTAAGTCTTCCAGCTCGTTCTTACCGCCACTGGGCTGCTTCTACCTCATTTCTCATTTCTCCCTGCCTAATTTATCGGCCAAGTTCACTCTTCTGTACCGATTTCACGCACTTTCTCGCCAGGTTTCCCGATTCCTTATTTTTCTTAAAAAAAAAAAAAAAAACACACACACACTGGGCAATTTTTAAAGCATTGAGATTATTAAAATAACCAGTAATGCATGTTAAAGTTAGCTGAACACATACATACATATGACAAGAGACCAGTATGTGGCCCTAACCAGTAACAAGCTTGTAACAGGCTGCATAACGGTAGCCCATTTTCCAGATTGTATATTGGTCGTTAAACAGTTCGGCTGCGTTGACACTGCTCATCTCGTACAGTCATTATGGTAGCAGAGCAGTTTACCTATGTAATGGCATAATCATTGCATATAAGAATGAGGATTACTAAAAGGGTGCGAGCTGACTCTCAAATTAGCATGGTAGCATGCAAAGTACCTGCAACAACACCTGAACGACAGAGGAGTGTGCCACCTATTCCTTTACACACTTATCTTCCCTCTGGTTCCCCAGCAAATCTATGCCGGTTCATCTTGATTCGTTGAGGTGTTTACAGACCCCCTTTGCTCGTAAGCTCTTTGTCCCGAACGTCCTCTCATGCGAAGGTCTTTTGCACCCGGATCCCATCTGCGTATGTCTGCTGCCTGCCGAATCGCAGACATCCCGAAAAGCACAGCCAGAGCAATTAAACGCCTTGTGTATTTTTAGGCAGCCTAATTGCCTTCAATTTATTACAACCTGGATAGCGCCTTCTGACACGGACACCCACAGGTAAAGAAAACAAACTATTTATATACTTGCAGAAATACACTGCGTTTCATAAACAGCATATGGAATTAAACCGAAGGAGAATTGTTTTATTCTGTTCTTTTGTCTTTGGGATTAGCTCAGTCACTCCAGGATAGCACAGTCCACTCACTAATTGGTAGTGATGGGAAGGACACAACTTCAAACACCACAGTTGGGTGTCACCACTACCGTCAATCACTGACTGGTTTTACCCATTTCCCACTGGCTACTTTATTGGCTCCCACTGGGTCAAACCAGCATGTGACGAAGCAGTAATCTTAACCGGGGTGAGTTTTGTAAGCTCGTTTTCCCGTTACTCTTAATCGAGTTAGTACCCATACTTACTTTCCACTCATCCAGAGATGGTTAATGACCACCTTGAAACTCTGTTAATGAGATACATTCCTCAGACTTCGTAGAAGCAGAGTTACGCAGTTAGACACTTAGAAGCAGAACTCCCGCTATGTAAGAGTTTCTGTATGACAGGAGCCCTTTGCACAGTGGGACCAGTCAGTGCATTGGATGGCCTAAATGATGTGTTCAAATGGCCAGTGAAAATGTCAGAATTATATAGACTGCGCACATAACAACCTGAATTGGCAACATCTGTAGCCTCATTAAAAGTCAGCGACTGAAACAAGAACCGCATCATTAACTTTGCAGGGGATCAAACATCAATACAAGTGAAAATCCAGGACGCGACCCATTCTCTGAGCTTTCGCCCCACCATGATTATACCACCCAATCCCATTTCCATACATTTCATATGACGGCTCCTATGCAATAATAATATTTAGTGTTCAGGGCCTTATACTCAGCTTTCAGTTAGGTATCTAGCTAGTAGATAATGATCTTCCAGTTCGTCTCCCCGGATAGTCTAGGTTCTCCTCAGAGTTAATAAAGGTTCCCTGTGATACCATGGATTCTCCTATGATACCATGGATTCTGATGCTGCTTTCTCCCACTATCTTGCTTCAGCCATGGCATAATCAAAGAAGGTATAGGCTTGTAAGCCCAGCTGCTAAGACTAGTTCATAGATATTTGTGTTGCAGCCCATTTAGAGAGAGAACCTTGAACGAAGGCTGCTGTAAATGGAGCACTGCAGCAAAACTGCAAGTACTGCAGTGACTTTGTCCTTACTTTGCTGCTTCTGGGCTAACAGCTGCTTGTGTTAAATTGCCAAAAGGTAAGTCAACCAGCACTTGCCTGGTACAGAACTTCCTTAGGAAGCACAATCATCTGGCTGCTGTACAGCATGGCAGCTCAGCTGCAGTCCAGGCATACCTACGCACCCAGTGGGCAACTTAAAGATGCCAGTTTGACTAACCATATGTTTTTGGATTCCAGCAGGGAACAGAAATATGCAGCGGATTTCCACAGTGAACAGGAAGAACATACAAACTCCATAGAAACACACAGAGAGGCCATGAGATCCAAGCCCACAGCCATGGAGGTGCAAGATGACAGAGCCACTCAGACAGCCAACAGGAACAGCAGCTAAACTCCAAACCAGCAGACGGGCTCAGTTATATGCAACTTCAGTTTCTTTCTTGGCAGCCCTATAAAGTCTCATCCAGTTCATCCACGCGGACATCAGAATCTCGGTGAGGTCAGCCCTCAGACGCCAAATGATGACGCTGACCTTTCAAAGGTGCGGCCAGTTCAGTACAAAGATGTGGCACTGAATGCATGAGATGAGAGTGGCACCAGTGCCCTGAGAAGGGTTTCTTGAACCTTACATGCAGACAGTTGAACCCAAATAGCAACTCAGAATTTGTCTGCAGCTGAAATTCAGCACGAGTTACCACTAGGACAAGCTTAGCGAAACAACCCTCTTTTCTGAGTATCAGGGCATGCAAGTAAGATGCTTATTGTGTCAATGGGTTAATAGAACAAGCCAGCTGCCCTCAGAGAGCTATCACCATCTGCAGGGGAAGAGGAGAAGAGACTCATGCTACAAGATCCAGCTGTGCAACCCTGGGTCTTCCCTGGGACTACTGAACACTTGGCTGCTAAGAGACATTAGAAACCAAATATTCTGGATCATGCATGTGGACTAAACTGGTAGCCAGTGTTTCAGATCCAACTAGAAATCCAGACCAGGATTTTGTTCCTACCAACCAGTTGAGTACTCTGAGACCGTGACTCTTTATGCTCAACTGGTCGATACAGACAAAATCCTGGTCTGGATTTCTAGATTCTGGACCTGAAATGCCCAACACAGCTGGTAGCAAATAGGATGAGATATCAAGGTTTATTATATTTACATTCATATCACTTCATGCAATAAATTTGATTTGTGAATTCACATCCATAATTCTTCTCAAGAAGTCAAAATACAAAGACCCAGTATAACCGGTGACAGCAAGAGAATGAAACAGGACTATTACAGACTTTACGTATATCTTAACACTCCAATATGAATATACTAATCTACCTGGAAAACAAATTCCATCAAATCACTGACAATGACACCATTTCTTCCTTCATGCACACACATCCCTTCCTAACATCTATGCAGTCTCAGCAGAATACGACTGCAAACGGCAGCTGGAATCCAAGTGGTTCTTAACCAGAACGGCCGGGCTCAGGGTGACACGGGGTGACGCATGGTGACGCAGAGGACGCTGACCCCATCCTCAGCTTCCCATCAGCATCTCCGTGATGAATCGCTCCAGCGCCGCACGCTCCCACAGCCTCGCCGACGACCAGCAGGAGCGGCCGTACCTACGCAATCAGCCGACGTCCTTAATCTGGCCGCTCTTGATCATCCTTCCTGCGATGGCCCGCACGCTTCTGGGTGTCCTTCCAGAGAACATTCCGAGGGTATCAGCAGAATGGTGTGGGCAGAGCTTGTCACTGTGCTGTTATCACAGCACAAAAGACAAAGCCAAGAATTCCAGGGTTACTGAAAGCAACATACTTCAATTTGAGGACCACGGAACGCGACCAGGGGCAGCAGATAGTAAAAGTGATTAAGGGCGTGCGTTTATACCCTGAAGGTTGTTGGCTCAATTCCCAATGGGGGGGGGAACCAGTCGTTGGGGATGGTGCCTGACCTAAATCGCTACATCAACATAAGCAGTCTCACAGACTGTAAATCTTTTTTTCTAGATAAAAGGACCAACTACAGTAAGTAACTAGACAATCTGATTAAAAAGCATCCCTGGTTCACCCTCACATACTGAGAAAAGAGTGAAAGATATGGCAGTGGCACCAGGCGCCAGGAGGGTGATGTCAGCACTGGGGGGTGGTTGAGATGTAAACATTGGTGAGATGAAAACACAGATGCCTCAGCTGCAGCCTGCGAGGCCAAACAGCTAAAAGCAGAGCAAACTGCAATGTGCCGCATGTGACGCTTGCGGGATCAATGAAAACAAAGGGGAGTTTCACACAATGCCATATGCACAAAGTGGGCCCTTTACGCAGTGTTAATTTATTCACTTACACATCACAAGGCACGTACTGTATTATATCACATGCACAAGGTAATAAAGATCCATGGAGGTTGAGAGGGTTGCACTGCAACTTCACGCCTCCAAGAGTGTCTGCTCAGTCCTCAGACTCAATCTGTGTCCTACCTGTGAGTGTAAGTGTCCTTCTGCAGCTGAACAGACACGCATATAGGAGGAAGAGCTTCAGTAACTTGTGTGCGATTGTACATCCGTGCACTGGAATGTTCTTCAGGATACACCCTGCCTTACACTTCCTGGGATATGGGGTCAGGCTGACTGCAGCCCTCTCCTGGATAAATGGATACGGAAGAAAGACAGTTAGAATGGTAGGCAGTGGCGGCTTAATGGTCAGGGAAGCGCACTTATAATCAGAGGTTACAGGTTTGAATCCCCGACCAGCAAGACACCACTGGGACACCCTGAGCAAAGTACCACCCACTAGCACTGCTCCCGGGGTGCTGAATTAGCTGCCCCCATGTCACATATGGGTTAAATGCAGAGGACACATTTTGCTGTGGCGTCAACAATGACAATTACACACTAAAAAAAAATAAACATATATACCAGTATATATATATATGATAATGAGGAGGACTATCAAATCACCCAAATGGACGTTAGTGACATGATGCTGCATTTCTTTCCTGCTGTGAACAGTATCTTCCGGCATGATGCATAGGTCACCATTCTATCATAACAGTCAGCGTTCGCTTGCCATTGTCATTGCTGTCACTGTGGTGCCACTATAGACTTCTGGGCACTATATTGGGCCTCCAGCACAGACCAATATAATTATGTTCCAAATCTTTTAGAGCCCCAGTCACTCAGGGCTCCTTGGAATCATCTTCCCCCGCCCCCCATCACTTCCTGCTCACCAGGCGATTTTTTACACAACCGAGTGTCCAGACTGGCCTCCTGCTTCTTACTGCTGTACCATTATATTTTTCGTTAACATTTGCACACATTACAGGCGCCTCACACAGGCTTCCCTAGAGCTCGACAAGTAGAGCATCATGCCAGCGACTGAAGCTCATGGGTTCTAAACCCAGGGAACACGTATAAATGATAACACTCTCCACCACTGTAATCCACTTTAGGAAGAAGCAACAGATAAATGCGGAGGGCCAATCTTATCCGCAAAGGGCCGGTGTGTATGCAGGTTTTTGGGATAACCTTTAGGTCAGCCGATCAAACCGCGGCATGAGGACTCGTCAATTAATCCTCTAATTAATAACCTAATTAGGGAGTTGCAGCAAAAACCCACATACCTAAAAGCCCCTTCTGGATAACATCGGCCACCCCTGAGTCAAATATACCTCAAACCAAATGTACTAATTGACGAGCTGCTCGATTCGAAGAGAAACTGGCATCTGTCCACTGATGACGTTTCATTAAACCCATTTGCCGTCATGCAGGTCTTCTGCAGATCGTTGTACATAGACTACAATAAACCTCAAAGGGCCCCTTGAGGAATGTGTGCAGCATTAATTGAACGCAGGTGTAATAGTATTTACCCCACATGTCATTTATCTGCCTGATGGTCTTCACCCAGCATACGTTATGCTGTCGCGGCAGATTACTGCGTAATGCACTTAAGCGCAGGTTAAAAAACGACACCGGCAGAGTTTCCATTAATCATTAAGGCACATTTTTTATTTTTTTTTTTATAACGTCACAATTGCATTAACATATAACATTTTCTCTACGGTTGTAACAAACCTGGCCTGATTCTGAGAAGCTCATCTGCCTCTGAGCTCCCTGACTTCCCAGGTCTTACAGCCAATAATCACCCTCTCCAGACGGAAAAACAATTTTTCGATCGGTCGCAGGAAACCTGCAGGGAAAGAGAACACATTGTTTTTTTCCCCCTGTGTGCCCCTCCCTACCAGATTTGACTCCATGATACGCACAGATGCACTCATCGCCTAGGTTTTACCATAGGTGAACCCCTAACTCAACTACAGCATGAGACTCGAAGATTCTGTTGACTTGGGAAGGGGGGTGGGGGCGGTCCTCTTTAATAGATTTTGCAAACCTCGGGGCCCAATAGTATTTCAAGGGGATTCACACTTCTGATATTTGATATTACTACTGGGCTACATGCCTGAGCATTAACTAAAAAAAATTGGGGGGAGGGGGGGTTCGTCATTTTAATATGTGCCTATGTGCCTGCTGTCATCCACATAGCCTCGTCCATACTGCACAAGCCTCGCCTATTTTATATGGCGGCTGCCTCGTCCCATCATGCTTTGCCAGCCTCCGTCACATGTCACACTTCAGCTCTGATGCCCTCTGTTCTGGGCGCTCCATGTCGAAATCAAGGCATCCTCACCTCCCTGCGCTGTCGCCAAAAGCAACAAGTCCAGGCCAGGACAGGGTGGGTGTCTGCGGCATCCATGGCAACAGGAATACATCGAAGATGTCACAGGTTTTGGTTCAGTTTGGCCTTAAGGTTAAGAGTCTTGGGAAAAATGCCTGGCTTTCAAGCCTAATTTCAGCACTGTAGCTTAAGTAAAATGGCATGGATCTGTGTTCTCTAATGAAGCACATCTGGTCTTGACAACACCACCCCCCCCCCCACCCCAAGCATTCGTGAGCATGGAGCCAGATTGTGAGGGAGACAAGCCACAGCAGGGAGTAAAGTGGGAGGGGAGACATGCGAGATATGATAGAGAATCAGAATCAAAATGTTTCATTCTCTTGCATTATATAATTCAGTTAGGACTGCGATTCTGTTCTGATGTCCAGAAAACAAATCTAGACAATCTGGGCTGGTTTGGGAGAATTCTTTTGAGAGTCCTTCTGACGGACAGTCTACCCACAGCAGAGACACCTCTAAGTGATGACTTCAATCAGGAAAGCGTGTCGACTCAATGAGCGACTTTAACACACCATGTAACCAAGTTGAAGTCAAGACACGAGCCTTGAGGTCACTTTTCATAAAGTACCACATGGTTTTGAAAGGTACTAATGAAAAGAAAAAAAACATATCGAGATTAACTGTTGCTGGTTTATATTCGCAAAATCAAACCTATATATCCTTGAAGAGACAGTCAAGCAGCAAAGTCAGCCCTTGCATTAATTATTAATTATTCTAACCTGTCCTTCAGCTCCACCAGGGTCTATATATAAGCGTGCATCTGCTCTAGATTTCTGTAGCTGGCCAGAAAGCAAGCAGAAGTCATATTCATCATGGGCAGACAAACAGCAGCAGAGTCTTTCTAAGTAGTTTTGTTTGCTTCGCTTGTCCTTTTCCTGCACGTCATCCTTCTTTTTTCCACCTTATGAGTGTCTCCTATTCCTTAGAAGTATAACAGCCAATAACATAGACTGGATCATGACGCCTCCCCTGGCTGGGGCCTCGAGCGCAGGTCCAACGGAGTCATCGACATGGGTCTGGGTCTGAGAACATATACGGCTTGCAGGGAGACAACAGACGGTTCTGGAACCTGGAACGGTTTCCTCATGCTACATGTCCCTCCTGTTCCAGGAGACATTCTTGCCGCAGAACTCTTGCGGACGACGTCCTCCACTGGATGGTAGGTCCTCAGATGACCCTGTAGATGTGCCGGAAGTAGAACGATTTCTCCCAAGCACCAGGTAGGCCTCCTTGGAATGGCTGAAGTGTCACTCTGACTGCTGCTACCCAGCTGTCCAAAAACCATGACACTGTCTGCTTTAACAAAGTGAGGAACTACAAACCCGAACATCTGCTGTCCTTGGCTATTTCTCATAAACCCTTCACACCCAAGTGCAGCTCCGCTTCAGGCATATAGTGCTTAGTTGCCCCCATATCAGTCAGCCGCTACATAAATTAGACATGACTCTCTATTATTCAACGCTGGGTTTAACCAAAGGCAATAAAAAAATCCTGCCAATAGGCTACGTGGAAAATTGTTCTCCATTGTTCAGATTTACACCGATTTTCACACTCTTTCTTACGGTATAGGGTCCCGATATCCAACTGGTGGGCAGAATCTTTCAGCTTCACTGTGCTAAGCCAACCTGTCATGGTCGTTGCAATTATCTTCAATATGTAAGGAGTGCCCTGAAATTGTCAAGATCAGCTGGTGCTTACTGCAAAGCTGGCAAAGTATACCATTATGCGAAGGGGTGGTTCAGGGATCCAGATGACAGGTGCATCCCTAAATCATCGAGACATGTAATCCATTTCAGGACTCTCTACTGCTGCGGGTTCATTTCCTACTTGACATCTCTGGCTGGGTCGCTCAAGGATTTCATCTAGAAGGGGGAAGCAAATCTGGGCCACGAGGATGAAGCCACACCGGCTGGTGTGAGCATGGCTATCATATAGACTCCGTGTGAGCATGGCTATCATATAGACTCTGTGTGAGCATGGCTATCATATAGACTCCGTGTGAGCATGGCTATCATATAGACTCCGTGTGAGCATGGCTATCATATAGACTCCGTGTCCCCTCCTGCGCTGACAGTGTTCTCTCCATTCAGTGTTACCCCAAGTATAGTTTACTCTGCATATTGGGTGGATGTTTCTTTGGGGCGTGTCATTTTGTTCCTGGCTCCACCCACTATCACATTTCGTACCTCTCCATTTTAATTGGCTGCTTTCTTCTTTCTTCCTTTCATCACTTCCTTTATAAGGCCTGTCCAGACAAGAACAGCGGGCCGTTGCCTTGGAGTTTGTACTTCTTGTGTTGCTGTTATTCATCGTGCTTGACCCCTGATGCCGTCTGACCATTGAGTTTTCTTGGCCCGTCTTGGATTCGGTTACTTCTGAATCTGTAAATAGCCGGTAAATATCTGTAAATATTGTGTTCACTGTGTGTAGCTGAAGAAGTAGGGAATGCACTAATATATGCAGGCAGCAGAACCATTTTGCAATGATTACATTTTCTCACTGTTCTGAAGCTAGTTAGGGAGATAGGTAAGTTTTGGTATACTTTTCTTTTTGTTTGGGTTAGGTAAAGGAGTATCTTTTATGAGTCATTTATTGGTTAAGCTTTACAACTCTCTCACGCCAAGGTGGTCTATCCATTAGAAGCACATAATCTAAACTGGCCACCAGTCCTGGGGGGGGGGTAATAGTGGGATTAGGGTGCTGGTTGTGTGTTTTTCTACCTCCTGGCTCATGTCTGCTTTTGGATCATTGCTGAGACTGTTGATTGATGAAGAGTCCAATTTCCATCCCTTGCAATACACATTCTCGCCTGTGCTCCAGCTTTTCTGCTGCCCGCATATATTAGTGCATATAACAGAGTGGAGTTCCTCTCTGTTTCTCTGCTCTATCTTGCCTTATATTTGGCCCCCATCCCTCAGGTGGAAATCAAATCAATAAAGCAGATCGGTTCGCTGCACCTCTCTGTGCCACACTGCTCTGTTTGTTGGCCCGGCAAGAGGAATCTTTCGGGTTTTGATTTCAGGCGTCGCGTAAGCGGATCCGTGCTGAATCCGCAGTTCCGTTAACATTACCATCATAATTAGCCGTTATGCCGTATAAACGGGGCTTGGGGGTGGAGGATCGCCGGGGGCGATGGGGAGTAAAGGGTGTAACACGCCTTTCCTTTGGGCTGATCCACAGCAAAAGTGCAAAAACCTGTCAATTTAAATTCAGAGCGCGCGACACGCGCCCCGGCGTGACAGCACGCGTTTCCGTGCGATAGAATGCAGATACCTAACCCAGAAACGCTCCATATTAAATTTGTAGCGTTCCATCAAATTTTTCTGCAGTTGCCACCAGTACATCAATTACACATTTTTTTTGTTTTAAATACTGGTCTCAGATACTGCCACAATTTGGGTGTCAAACCAAAAAACAAATGTCAGCAGGAAATTCAATCGATCAGCTTGCACGCTGTGCACAGTACTGCATGGAGTCTAAGTCCCTCTTGTTGTACTGGTTAGAAAATCATGAGCAAGCAGACAGATGGTGTGCAGCATACAGAAAGGAAGGAAAAAGCCATTCTTAGTCGCATATCCAACCAGAGAACAATGTAACTAATGCTGAGGGGAGTGTATTAATAAAAAAAAAAAAGTATTATATTCCTCTTCCAACTGCAGGGTCACGGGGGGCCTAGAGCCTACCCAGGCAGCACAGGGCTGGAGTACGCCCTGGACGGTATGCCAATCCATCACAGGACACTCACAAAATGCCAGTTTACTGAATGTCTTTTGGGCTGTGGGCGGAAACCTACACAGCATGGGAACAACATGCACACATCAAACACACAAAGAGCAGAGGTGGGATTCAAACCCACATCCCTGAAGGTGTGAGACGACAGCACCGCTGAGCCACCATGTCACCACTTTGCTTTATCCTTCCTGCGGTTTCTGAGCGGCTTCTCATGCTTTAACGGTATGAGTCAGTTCATCCGTCTTCCAACTGCTTATACTGCTCGTTTTTGACCTACGGGAGGAGACTCGCGCAACAGAGGGAACGAATGCAAACCTCCAGCACACGGGCAGGATAGGAGCCGCCCAGCCCTCGAGGTGTAAGGCCTCCGAGCCCTGATATCATCAGCCTCCATTTGTGTATTGGATAACATCACAACCCTGCCATGTGACATTGATATGTGAGGCATATGGCTTTAATCGCGCTAGGGTAGGTGTATAAACGCACCGGAGCGCATGATCTAGTTTGGCATCAACTTTGGGAGATTTGCACATCCTTCAACGATTCAGTAATATTTGGAGATTGACATTTTTTTCGCCCATATCTGGGGCCTTATTTTTGCCGTCTCTGTCAAACCAGGCCTCCCTACCTGTCCCCCCCCCCCCCCCCCCGAATGCTACAGACGGGCAGCCGAATTGCCGGCGTTCCCGGGCCCGGCGGAAGAGGGGGGCGCGCGGGGGCCGCCAGGATGGCGGGGGGGGGCGGGGGGACCTTTTCGCGGCGGTGGGGGGGCGGGGCTCTGACAGCGTGACAGAGAGAGCCAGATCCTCAGTGTAATAGATGGGCGTCCTCAAAGCGTGTGCCCCGCGTGCACCCGCGCCCCC
>JAODKE010000138.1:2049103-2061260 GCA_026779605.1 Mormyrus hasselquistii
CAGCTGTCATGACTGTCACCTCGATCGGTTCTCGCCAATAATCTACAATCCACTGACGACACGCGAATAATCTACAATCCGCTGACGACACGTGAACGAAAAACCGTTCCAAATCTAGCATGCACTTTGTTAAAAAACATATCGAAAACTTCTGTACTCACGGCACAGGGTTTGGGAAATCGAACAAAGTCTTGCCCAGGTACATGAATAAGACACCGGTATACTAGTACATGACTTTGCACAATACTATGACTACACTGTAATCCCTGTGTAGTGCGAGACTCACCAGTCTGATCGGCATTACTTGGGAATCTCCGTTCATCTTCGGCAGGCATCACGCAGACTAACGATAATACTTTCTCAAATCATCAATCACGATCGGCCATCATCGTACATAATCTGCCGAAATAGTTTGAAATTATTTTCCGTTGATTTTTTCAGTACACACCGGGCGACGAAAACCTTTGAAGAAAATTAATTTGGTCACCCGCACATCGATATTTTTGGGTCGTGCGGCGGTTACTCTACGTAACCATGAGCAGTCGCCCACAGTTGAAAACCGGTTGTCCCGGGTGCGCGGGAGACCGAATTGTCCACCCCAGGATGTGCATGCCATTGAGCATATTGGAATACTGCAGGCTAGACCATGTTTCCGCTTTTCAACATGCATATAATGCAATATGCCTGAAGCACGGCTGGTGGGGGGGACGGCTGGGGGTGCAGGGTGACGTTGGCAAGGATTTTTCAGGTCACGGATTCACCACCCCATGAGCAGCCGTACCCAAAGCCAGCGGACCTCTGTGACTTGGCTGCAGTGAATGCACGGGTTGCACGGCTCACTGAATGCTTTAATACAACCAGTCTCTATCCATCCGCACTCCCCCCCCCCCAAACGAAAAGCACAGTCACGCAACACTGACCTTTGCTCTGTTCATACTGGTCAGATGGAGCTACTCAGATTCACGTCACGTGACTCGACGAGCAGAGCAGCCAAAAATGAATGTAGACAATTGAAGGGAGATGAAGGAGGGAAGGAAGGACACAAATCTGAACTATTAAAAGCGGAAGGACATCAGCTTTGCAAAGGATTTAAATTCTATATCATCATTTCCTTTTGATATCATTGCTCAATATCCAGAATAAGCCTCAGCTGACTGTGAATCCTGAGTATCAGTTACATGACAGCCCCGCACAGGCTTTCCGCTCCTGGTAATCATATGGGACACGGCACCCAGATCACGTCACTGATCCCGCTAGCGGTGGCAGGGCCAGTCTCTCACAGCGATGCACCATCTGCTCACCTGTCGCATGTCTCCAACACCCCCCCCCCCCTTCCCAAACCATTCTCCACTTCCCGCGCCATTTCCCAGGCCCACTAATGTTACACAACAGAGTGGCAGCAGAGTGTTCAATTGTGTGTTCGTGAGCATGAGCCCTCACATGAGTAAAAGCCAGGCTCTGTCTGGGGTTAAATCAACATCCTACCAGTGGAGCAGAAAAACATCAGCTTAGATGGTTGCAGGGCACCTATACTGACGCATGTATCATCACCTCCAAATCATAGTATCAAATTGGCGTGACCTTTCTACCATCCAATCTCCAGATGGGTTAGACACCTTCAACCCTACATAACCTCAGCTCTCTCTCTCCACTGTTTCTACTGCAAAAACACATACAAACAGCAGCCCATGTCTAACAGTCTAGCATCTTCCAGCTGCAACTAGATTTCACAATTATAACAAAAGGCCGAACGAGGTGTGCAGCGGTTTGGAGCTACGAAAATCCTTCCTGGAGAAGGGGAAACACTCTGCCTTTGAACCCACCTTCCTAAGTCCAGCCCCACCCCTGTCTTCCTGCCAATATCCGGACAGATCATTCACATATACATCAGCTCATGCTTGTCCAGTCCTCATCTGTAGTGGAACCCAAAGAATCCAATAAAAACCCTGGGAATCTAAGAACGCGTCAAACTAGTAAGCAGAGCCAGGAGGGGGGATGCAATAGGGGAACACATTATTTATTTATACACACACACACACACCACTGACGCAAAAACTCTCCCAGAGCATTGCTTTCTAGGCCAACACAGCTATGGTCATACAGGATGCAGGTGGGAAGGAGGAGGGAAGGGGAGAGGTGCTTTATACAGTTTAAAAGGATAAGAAAACCACAAACCTTCAGACTTCAAAAGCAATTACGCCTGCAGTCGCTATTGATTTCCCCTTTGCCGCGTTTTTCCCACGGACTCCGATTAGCATGCAAGCTGCTTCCTCAGCAACCTGGGCAATGCTCTCCAGGAAAAGCAAACAAACGGGGGCACTGTAGGGAGAGACGACTTAATCGCCACTTTTGGGTGCTCAGGTGAGGCAGAGAGAGGACCCCTTTCGACCTCCTTTAACAGAACCCGCTGTCTGATTGGTGCACGCCCAGATGGCCTCCACAAAAAACTTTACCCTTGGGGGGGGGTATTTAATTGGGGTCAGCAAGTTTCCAAGTGTTCTTTGGTGGAGCAGACAAAATGCAGGGATTCCTGAAGATCACTGAAGAGCACAGGCAAAAAAAAAAAAATAAATAAAAAATAATAAATAATGATACTTCGAAAGGGTTTGTCAGCCAGCAAGCTGGAACTGAGCACTGGGAGGTCGACTACAGGCACAACAGATTATGCAATGACCGATTGTTAACGCTCAGTGTGCTGACATAGAATGACGTGGGTGAGAAATTTCAGGCTTTTCAATGGATCTCATTCACAAACATGAGCAAGAGCTTCCACACAGGTGATCTGATGACAACACATACAAACACACAAAATATGCAAATAAATACATAAAATTTAATAAATAAGACCAATACCCTAAACCTATAAAGCTACTACCACAAAAACAAAGCACTGGATTTTTCTCAAATAAATTTTTTAGAATAGGGGACTCACAGACACCGCAGATTTTTAAAAATATATATACCACAAGTTTTTCGGCGCAGAGTATTGATTCTGCAATGCAAAAATCCATAATGACTTCCTTACCAAATGCAGCTCATGCATATTCCCATTACGTCATCAAAAACATCTTGTGCACAGACACACAGAAAGATTGAAGCACACAGAGGGACAGGGAGGAGCCCAGCAGGAAAGGAAGATGGTCAGGAGAAAGGAAGGCAGGTTTTGCAACGATGGAACTGCAGTCAGGCCATGAGAGTTGGCTTCTATTTTTAGCAGGCGATTTTTTTTTTTTTTTTTTTATTCAGGAGAGCGCTGCTGCTCCTCGCTCTCTCTCCCTCTCCCCATCTCCCTCTCGCTGCTTCTCTGTTCTAGCACATCATGTTCGAAAATAAATAAGGGGGAGAAATGTGCTGTGAAAAGCAGGTGGATGCGCAGACAATGAGCACGACGGCAGCGCAGCGTCAACTCCTTTATTTCTGTTCTCTGTGTGGGTAAGGCTACAGGCTGAGGCTTGATACCAGTAACTTTAGAAAATACTCATGTTTGGGCTTTCTGCAGGAAATCGCCCCCCCATACATGCAGAGACGCAGACCCGCGTGCACACACACACACACACACACACACAGAGACAGAGACACACAGACAGAGACAGACAGACACACACACGCCCCTATACCCATCTCCCAATTATATATCCTCATTTCACCAGCCACACCCCCCACCAGTCTTGATACTACTTTACATGCATGTCAATGACTGCAATGCTTTCCTCACTGTTCCTTGAACTCTCTCAACCCCCTCCTCCCCCACCCAGAAGATGCACTTGCAGGGAATTCCTCATTACCTCAGCATCGTCCCCGTTCGCGTGTACGTGGCATTCAGATCACAGAAGCGTCTCACAGCAGCGCGTAAGCGCACACACACACACACACACACACACACACACAGGGACTCTGACTCACAGCCAGCAAAATCTGTTTAAAAACATACAGCAAAGATACCAATCATCACCTTTCTATGAACGCAAAGATGTGTGTGTGTACACACACGGGCACAGGACTACGTCACATGACTGAGTCGGGGTTTCTACTTTAAAATAAATAAATAAAAGCAGTACCTGGAGTCTATAAATATCCAAACAGGCAACAGTTAAAATGCGAGTCCACTGCACATTCAATCCAAGGCAGAACTGCAGGCTCCCAACAGGGCATGTCAATAGCACATCTTTGTACAGAAGAACAATTACAGATATTTAATTAGCTCTTTGCACGATCATTGCAGGCTTTGGAGGAGCAGCTAAATGCATTGTGCCATCAGAGCAAAAAGAATGGGGGGGGGGGAGACTTAGAGACACTAGATGAGCCCTGAGTGCAACAGAAAGGCAGGAGCCCAAAAGGAACAAAACAGACTGTAAGCATGACGGCAAGTCGAATTCTGGAAGTGTCGCATGCACACACCCGCAGCTTACTGTGTATGTCGCTCCTGCAGGTCTTCTTGCAGACTTTTGAATGCTTTTCCAGAGCGGCACAGGAAGTTGCTCAGGAATCACACGACGCTCACGACTTCTCAGGGATTCGCCCAGTCGATCCCTTCTCATCCAGCCTCCCTCTGACGGCCCCCCCACCCCCCTCACAAAAGCCCGACAGGCTATGGCGGTGCTAAGTGGCAAAGCTGGGCAGAAAGTGCGGCCTCCTGCTGGTCTCTGCCTGCCCTCTTCACCAGGCCTACCCCGTCTGTCCGTCCGTCTGTCTGTCTGTCTAGTACAACCTGCTTCTTTTCTTTTTGTGAATGAAGCATGAGTGGCACAGAAGTGCAACGATCTCCCTCGCTCTCCTCACTGTACCACAAGCACATTCCCTCTCTCTGCACCCCCGCCTCCCCCCTCCCTTCACTGCTCTCGCTCTCCCTCTCCCTCTCTCCCTCTCTCCCCCCTCCCTCTTGCTCTGAAAACAGTGATAATGTAGTTACAGTGACGGTTAAAAAAGGCCAGCTGTTTCAAGCACTGTGCCACAGACCATAAGATGCCATTCAATACCGGAAAGAACGGGTGAAGGTGGCATTTGTACGAGAGAATTAAAATGCATACATTGTATTTTAAAGTATTGGTTCTCCTCCTTCCATTTGACATATGATCGGTTCTAAGTTCTGCAAGCTTGTCTCCATAACAGTCCCCTGAAGAGGCCAGTCTCCAGTATAACATTCGCACATGCAATCCTCTTCTTTTAACAGTAGCAAAATATGGTTGATTCCAACAGGTGTCTACAACTGATTTGTTGCATCTATCCATTTAAAACCCATTCAAATACTCATTACAGCAATAAACCAAATGACAGCATCTCCTAGAGCTTCTGTAAAACAACTCTGCTTAAAAAAAGCAGCTGATCAGAATACAGCTGGCACAGACCTGGAATTGGAGTGGTATGCCGTTCATTCAATTAAATTAATTCTTAAAACAGAAATAAGACACCATTATATTACCCTACATGACATGCAACCACATGTGAGCACCCTTTGAAAAAGGAAGATCATGTTGTGTACAAATCCATATTATACAAGCCTGGCTGCCACCTAAGCATTCCTGAATTAGTTCAGAAGATGCTTATTCTTCCTCTGGGATGCACACGTTAAATGTGAGGCCATGTGTTCAGAAGTGTCCTTCAAGGCTGCACCCAGGCCTTTCAGGGACCTACCATGGATTATGGAAATTAATTCCCTGAGGGATCAGCGCCGCAAACTGAGCCTTTCCAAGGCTAGACTTTTAGTCTTGCTGGCTGAACCCACCATCCACCACATCACTACACCGTTTTGATCACATTGGCTACGTTAAGGTCCGTGAGCAACCTAGGGGTTTCTGACCAGCTACCTGTTGCATGCCATATTGCTACACCTCCTGGTCTTGCAGATTTACTCTGTATATTAGAATGATCAGATCTTATTTGTAATAATATGCGAGAGTGCCTAGTTGAGACATCGTTACTTTACCACTATAATTTTATTGAAGGGCTGCCAGCTTGTGCTGTTAAACCACTGCTGATTCAAAATGCAGCATGTTTGATATTCAATCAGCCAAAAAGCTCTCAAGTAACAGCCCTCCTTGTATCTCCCAAAAGGTGCTCGCATCATGTTTAAGTCTCTGGTGCTGGCTTTCAGGGTTGTTAATGGAATGGCGCAGACATCCATTGAGTCACTCAAGACCAATGTTCCATCACACCATCTTCGGTCAGCAAGCCAAAGTCACCTGCTGATCCCTCCACCACGAGAAATTTCACTCTAGGCAGTTTTTGTGCAATGTTACACTATGGTAGAACAACCTACCCATCCAAACCAGTCAGCAGAGCCCCTTTCAACCTTTAAGTAATGCCTCTAGACACATCTCTTCTAGGATGGTGTAAACTAGCTTATCCCACCTCTGACCTTTGGTTGTGTTCTCTTGCTCAGGTTTAGCAAGAACCGACTCCACTGAAGTTGAATAGCTCTTCCCATAAGTTCTTTTGTAATATATTGTATAGCTCTTGCTCAAATGTTAACTTGAACTTTTGCTGGTCGCTCACTGGAGGTTCAGCTCAGCCGTACTTATACCCAAGTTGGCTCATAACAGCTGTGCTTGCTGCCTCACTGCACACTGCTTTCGATAAAAGTGCCTACTAAATGTAAATATAAATGCAAAACATGAACAAATCCAAGCAGAACCATTTAGTGTCAAAAATGGCGCATATTATTTCAGCCAGGAGACCCCTCAAAGGGCAAAATGTCATTGTTAATTCCATTTAAGTCTGGGCAGCCATGTACCATCTGAAACTTCTAGAAAAACAACAGAGAGCCCGCAGGCAACAGAAGACTGCACCACATTTCCTCTTGAAACACAAGAAGAGTCCAGACATGCGTCAAGAGATTTGTGTGCAGCATTGATACAATGTTTACACCTCATTGAAGAATTTTGGTCAATTTTGCTTTCTCATGTGAATGCATAGCTATTTTACTTTAATAAATAATTCCAGATCAAAAGTACAAAACACTCTCTCTCCTGTTCCAGTGACAGTGCAGGGTCAAGAAATACACATTTGAAAACATTTAAAAAATGTCACTGATATACTTCAAAAGACATTCAAATGAAAAACAAAACCTGTACAGGGAGGCTTTTGTTGGGTTGTGTGGGACAATGACATCACTAGAGCAGGGAAAGCCCATCATTAGCATAACATCCCACATGCATAACACTACAATGACTTCACCCTTGGTCGTGTCATAGCGCGTGAAACAAGGACAGGATGACGAACTGAGATTTCCTGAGGTGTCGCTTACTGACCAGGCTGAGTAATGCTACTTTTGGTGGATGAAGTTGTTGCCAATGTCTTTTTGAGGACATCCAATTTTTTTTTCTTAAAAAAAAGGGGGGGGGGGGGGGTTATACACACACACACACACACACCACACACAAAAATCTCAAGGGGAGAGAGACTAAAAGCATTTAGGACACAACCATGCTACTTTGCCCTTTAAAACACTACTGACATAAGCTACTGCAGGAAAATATCAACCTGTTCCTATTTTAATGTGTTAAAATGTAGATGCTTTAAGCCAGAAAGCTTCCTTGAAAAAGAATTAAATGCCAAACTAGACTCCATAAGGAAGTTAAAGTGCATAGATAAAGTACATAGGTCAAATTAATTTTTTTTTTTTAATAAGTGACAGTCTTGCATGAAATTACAGATTTATTTTAACCTATGTAACCTTGACAAGCAAAATAAGTGCACATCCTGCACCACCAGTGATAGGTTTCATATGGTTTGAAGTGTTTTGTGCAAATCAAAAAGACTTGGAAAAAATGAGACAGAAAAGCCTTTCGTTTCCTTCAACTGAAGCGCAATGTTCTGTCGGCGCATGATGAACTGCGGACGCCGCCGAATCAGGCAGATGCGGATCGTGGCATGACCATGTGCGAAAGCTAGCTGGGTATTGCACCAAGTGGTAAAAATGACACTAACAGAGCACATGGGGTGATATTCAGGCCTATGCCACTCTAAAAGAGCATGTATGCTCCAGAAACACCTGTATTCACAAACATTCAGATATCAGTAGATACAGAAAACATTTAACACTAGAAAGGAAAAATTCTGTGCATGTAGACTCACTCATGATGGCTGAATAATTTGTTAACAGCTTCTAATAGTCACATGGTCGTGGGCTGGCCACTTGTGTAATCACGGCACTGTAATTCCCAGGCTTTTAAAACATTAATGTTCCTCTTAAATAGTATAATTATTAAAACTCTGATTTTATCTATTAACTATTTGAATTTAGTTTAAACCAAACGTCAAATCAAAATCACAAATTGAAATAAAAGGGTAAAAAAAAAACATCACGCTCTATCAAGTTTTACCTATTACCAGCTGGAGATGGTATCACTATTGATCATGTGATAATAATGAAGATCCCAGAATATTCCATACAAAAGTATTCCAACATCAGGTCTGTAATTTTAAACAAAATCCTCGTGGTTATTTCAGTTTCAGCACTCTGACAGCACACAGCTCTCCTGCTGAGGAGAGACGCCTGCATCTCCTCACTCCTGCTTTGCAGGGTCTCTGCTCCATCCCCCCCCCCCCCCACACCCCTCCCATGTCAGTCTGCACAGGTCCACCTCCACTCTCCAGTTATGATCAATCATTTGCCGCCAGCAAGACAGCAATGGAAAGAGAGAGAGAGAAATACGATAGATGGACAGAGGAAGAGAGAGGGTGTGAGAGAGAGAGAGAGAGAGAGAGAGAGCACGAGAAAAAGAAAGCGACGACAGACAGGCAGTCACAGCAGCAGCTCTCCCCATCTCCAGCAGCACCTATAAATAGAACCTCAACTCTCTCACACTCGCTCTGCTGCTGCTGCAAACCAAGATTCGTGATAATGGGAGACGCAGGCGAAGTCACAGAAGAAAAAGGGATAGAAAAAAAGCAGGTGCAGATTGGTTATGGCATTGACCACACTTCAGCAGCACCCCAACGGAGTCCCACCACACAGCCTTGCTTAACATCACTAGCAGGTATAAGTAACACAGAGATAAGGTCCGAAGCACACCAACTTAACGTCACAATGCCACAGAGAAAAACCACCTATATCTCAGTCATCTCTCACATTCTTCTGCAACAAAGTAATAATGGGTCTCCCTATCCATCAGCACAGATGCTGGTGACTGATACGTCCATTCTTAACAAGACGTTTGATGCCATCTGGAGAGCTTTTCATTCATCATGCACAGTTAGCATAGATACAGCCCTCATGACCACCCATGGATCAAACATGGTCAAAGGAATGTTCAATGTGTTCACCAATGGTTGGTACTGTTAACCAAGGACTGAAAATTCCCTATATGGTCACAGCCATTAAAGGTCAGGCAAGTAAATGTCAATTTAGACAAAAATCGGGCACGTCTTCATTTCTGAAGACAGCAGATGACTGCAGGTTTAATTAAAGTCATTGGTGCTGGGTAAACACCTCCAACCTCAACCATATAACATCAGTTTATTGGGTGCATTTGGTACAGTTACAAGACTGCAAAACAATCTTTACCTTAGTTACGGCTGAAGTTAATTTAAGTGTGAACAACTGACCAAAAAGATGATCGCGCTACAATTTCAGAGAAGCCAAGTTTTAATCACCAAGGACTCCGCAGTTTGGGATAGGTACAGTGACGGACCAATGGCACCCATACCAGAAGGCTGGCGGCACAAAACACTTCGTGCAAGTTATTCAAGGGTGTGTTATAGTAACTTGTTGCTCCACAAACACCACATGCTAAGAGCCCGGCGATACATGCAAGAAGTACTGTTCCATAAATTAACAAAATGAGTAGAGTGATTGAATAATGTATCAACCTAATAATACAGTTAATAGCATCAGCAGACAGATTTTATAATCCACAAAAGCATCAGTTTAAAAAGTTGAATTAGCATAACCTTCAGAGTATTGACAGAACTTTAAATCATAATATTGATTTACATAACATTTAATAACAAAGGCTACCCAAATACAAAAAAAGAACGCTGATTGTTTATTTTGTGCACTTTAGGCAGGTCTTGTTTTCTGCTCTTACACAGTGTGTACATATATACGGATTCCTCCCATTTAAAATGCTATGGTCAAAAACATCAGAAACACTGGCTGACTGCAGGTATGACAGGAGCCTAAATATTATACATAAAACTTTCTAAACGTGCTTATTTGACTAAATTAACAACAATACTGCATAAATGCAGATTTACAAAAAACACACACAGATATGTTACGCAGCCTGGTGTCTTAGGGGTCAATTTCCATTGGTGACTACAAACCACCTGCTGAGGAAACCCAAGGGGTTGTCTAGGAAACAAAATTACTTCCTGAAGTAGACTTCATTACTATACCGGTCAGCACTGTGAGTGATTGCTGTAAAACTGGGACAGAGAATTAGCATGTACAACAGCCCCCCTGTTTTTCTTTTACAAAATCACCGCAATGTTTTTTTTCTGCAGTTTAATCTTTTCCTTCACAGGATTCTTTCATGGAAAGGAAAAGCAAAAAAAAAAAAAAGTTACTACACAGGCAGTTTGGCTAGTGATTTTCTAACTAAAGCATCCATCCATATTCCAACCACTTCTCTTCCAGTAAAACACACACACTTGAAACACCATTTCATCCAAATAAATAAAATGACAATCACAAGGCATCCTATACAACAGGGTGCCATAGTGGGTAGTACTGTTACCACACACCGCTAGACTTTCAATTTTAAATCCCACCTCAGCTACGTATGGGGTTTGCATGATCTTTCATATTGCAGGGACTTCCTTTGGGTATACTGATTTCTTACCACATTCTAATGACACACAGACAGGCTTTAGCACCTCTAAACTGCCTGTAGTATGTGAGTGTGAATGTGGGTACCCTGCAACGAACTGGCATCCTGTCCAAGGTGTATCCCAGCTTTGTGCCCTGTGCTGCCTGGGATAACATTTTTCCATGGAAAGATCTTGTACAGGGAACTTCACAGGTTAAATGATACATGGCCATAAGTAAATCTGATCTGCCGAAACTATGATTCTGTTGTTAACGTTGGTTTTATTCTTTGAAATGACTGAATGAAAAAAACACTGTCTGAATAAAAATCAGATTGTATCCTTTACAGACCAAATGGCATACATTTAAAATGGACAGCAGGAAACCAGGTCTGGCTGTTAAATATGAGGCGCAGAATATCATTGGCTCAGCAGATTCTAATTATATTTTATGACCTCAATTCAATTGACCCCAGCATTAGTGCCAGGCATGCGACTGCCTAAATGGTATATAATAAGCTGCCATTAACTCATTATAAACTGAGCATGTTCATTCAATAAATGATCAATAGAACCAACAGAAAAAGCAAGGTAAAATATACCATAATTTTAACAGTAAATTTTCCCTTTAACAAGAAACCTGACACATCCGACAGCAGTGCAGGACAAGTTTGATAAGAGGACCAACATAATTGATACATTGATAAGATATAACCACCTTCCATTATCAAAAACCTTTTCATGTTTACAAGCCAGTTTACAATTAGAAAAATGCCACAGACCAGTAAAACAGTCGAGGAGTGCCAGTGGATAATTTAGTACATTTCATAAGTCTAACCATTTCCATTTTTTTCAGATGAGAACACATGAATCGGAAAAGTCATAAAAAATGAAAATATGTAGTTTATTTTTGGAAATTCACCAGTCCCTCTGCAAATCTCCAGCACTGCACTGCCCAGGGGATATTAGCCAAGGAACAGTACTGGGGGTACCCCTAATTTAAAACTGAAATATGTATTTCAGTATAGCAACTCTATGCTTGTACCAACATACTATACACAGCGATCCAGAAAATGCTTCACCTAAGTCAAATGGCAATTTTGCATTTTTATTTATTTTTTTTAAATAGTTTATATCGCTGCATGGAAGTTCCGTTGCTAAAAAGAAAAACATAACTGGCTTCTCCATCTTTTGCTGAATCATCTATTGCTCAACATGCACCCTTAATATGGTGATACTATACGCAAAAGATTTATATACCTTTGTTACTTCAAGACAGCACTTCACATGTTGCATACAAATTACAGTTGCAACTACATAATGCATAATGTATAGAGATGCTCCGATCAGCATTTTTGGGGCCGATCACCGATCACCAAGATCATGATCTGCCGATTGCCGATCACTG
>JAODKE010000138.1:2064861-2093318 GCA_026779605.1 Mormyrus hasselquistii
GAAAATCTCACTCCATGCAGCTGACTAAAGTTGCCAACCCTGCATTTTATTTTAAATGAGAAATAAAATGCAGTTTTTTGACTGAAACAGCTTAATTATAATTCCTTTGCTTTGTTACTCGGACAAATACAAAACGAATGATTTACCATTATGCATCTCTTTTTGTATGTTTTCTAAATAAGACTGCTTGCCCATACCCAACTGTAATAGCAATTAAAGCGATCTATTCTTTTAGTATTTATGTTTAAGCAAGACTTTTATTTTATTACTGTCATCTTTGGAAACACTTAAATTTAATAAGCACAAAAACATTTGACAAACACGACTGTATTGTGGGTTTTACGGCTTCTTTGGAGGTCACTGACTCTGCTGCTGTGAGAATTACTGACTGTCTCATTGTTGTTTTGATGGGTTAGCGGTATACTAATGCTATTGCCTATTAACAAAGACTAAAGGCACGATACGCTGAAGTTTATTGCAGGTGGTGTTTAAAAGAAGCTCGCCGGTTCTATTGATGATAGGACCTTTCTGAAACAATCTCGGACCATGAAATAGGAAGGCAATTCACTTATAGCTCAGTAGCGGAATCAATATTTTTTCCGCACCACAAATGCAACGTTTTCTTCGGGTTTCACATGTTTGCTGCTTGTGGGCGTGTACTCCGTCGCCTCGGGCCACTTCGGATTGGTGAGCATGACTGTCCCATAAGGAGCACGGCGCTTGTGATTGGTGAGAATGACTGTCACATAGGGAACACGGTATGAGTTTGGAAAACTATTCTTACAACAGATTTAAACCCTGGGTCCGTCGTGCTAAATAATGTATGTCCTAAATCGCAGCCTTTGCGATTTGTTAATCGCGTTCTTTCAAGTCGCGATTTCGATTTGAAATCGATACATCGCTCAGCCCTACGACAAACCAAACAAAATGGTACTAAATACAATTGCACAAGAGTCTTTAAATGTGTTTCTTATCGGTAGTAAGCACAATCAAAAAACATCACTGGCCTGGAAGCGCATGTTCAAGGGCTGTTGTACATGTGCTTGTCTTATTATTCCAGCAGGACTGCAGATGCAAATTAAATACAATTTCCTAGATAAAGGTAATTGTGTTTCTACTGCCCAAGCTTCCTCTATTATTGAAAAGGGAAAAGGATTTAGGAACCACCCAGGCAATTTATTGAAAAATTGCAATTTCACACACATTAATTCCATCCCTACTAGGCTGATAAATAAAACTGAAGTAAAATGTTTCATAAACATATGTACAGTACAGCTTCAAGCTGTTTTAGCCATCTTTGAAAATGTCCAAAAATCCAAATACAGATATTTCTGTACTGCCTTCACGAAATAATTAACTAAATGCTGAAACTAAAGTATTAACCCATTGCTCAAAACCAAAGATCATGAGATCAATTACATACATATGAATAATACATCACTGCATATCAAATCAATTTGTCTGCCAATAATCCAGTGAAGAATATAACACTAAAAGAAAGAATAAGAAAAAACTAAAGCCGCAAATAAAATTCAGAGTATCTGCCAAGAGTATATATTTCAGCCTTCCTGCTTAGTGCTAACATCATATTACTTCAAAAGTGTTTTCCAGCACCATGATATTTATATTACATAAACAGCCAATACAGAAAGTGAACAGCAGCTGAAAATAATTTAGCCCTAAAGGCTTTATTATAAAAGGTAATTTGCCTGAAGTCATACATGACAAATGATAATGTCATAAAAATGTTACCATTCAAACATAAATCCACTTATTTGTAGCAGTTGTTTGTTGCATGTGATTATAAATTCCAGTCCATCTGTTACCTGTTATTATAAATAAGCTAAAACATCTCTGAAAATGCAACTCACTCCAACACAACAAAAAATTATAACTCTATAGTGTTTGCGTCAAAAGGTTTATTCATTGCAAAAACTGGTAAAGGAAACGAAAAACACAACAAATACAACAGAACAAGTCTTCACACTAAATTTGCATGCTAAATAAAGGGTGTAATAACTAAGAATCATTCCAGTAATGTTAATTGTGTGCACATGCACACAATCATTTAATGTTTGACCACTGCAGTCAAAAAAAGTAAATTCCAAAAATACATTAGCCAAAATTTACTTGGTTTTCCTACACACCAGCTATAACACAATGGCCAATAGACAGCAAGATAATTGGGTAAATAAATGGCAAACTGATTCCATCTTTTATACAGCAACTATACACATGCTTTTGCGTTTGGTTGTCTGCACTTCGTCTTGCATTAAATAATTTTGAACAAGATGACAAGGCAGCACATTGCATAGGGGCCAAGAACATAAATTTGAAACCCAAATATGGTGGATTCTAAGCTATTTAAGCCCCTGTTATTGCACCCTGGAGTATAAGACTTCACCTAAATTACTTCGGTAAAATATTGAGCCGTTATAATGGCGAATGAAGTCTCCACAACTACTTCTCAGAAGCTAAAAAAAAGTACAATTACATTAACTATAGCAAAACATGACCTGAATGGCACGTTTTTTCCTCTTATTTCGATACCTTGCTGCGTTAATCCTTAATTCACGATTTACTTCATTATCCATTGCAATATTTTAGTATTGATTTCAACACCTGAATGCAAGAGAGATTATTTCAACTACTGTCCGCGATCTTTACTTGTCATCTAAAGTTTCGTTTCCCAACACATAGTTTCAGCATATCAAGGCTTTCCGTTTTACTTTCTATAACCATCCGTTTCCATCGGCTAAAAATGGAACTCCTTACAACGCTCAATAACATTTCTTTAAAAAAAATAACAATGTTAAGGTCTGAAAAATATTTCTAAGCAATCACGACCTATAAAACGGTACTGCTCTGCTTCATCTTCCTGAAACTGCTTACAATAAGTAGCTACATCTCTCCCACGCAGGAGGCATGCACTTTACAAGGCTTATCGTATTTGATGGAAACATGTATACAGTCAATGGAGCTAACCTTTTTCTTTTTTTAACGCACTATCATGGCTGCCAATGCCTTCCAGTCTGCACACAAGGAGGAGGGAAAGGGGGAGTTTCCAACGCAGCTCAAAATCAGATCGGTGCTTACAACTCAAGCGGCCCTGTCTTTCATGCACACTAAGTAACGAGCAGCCGGCGTACAGCTCATGGGCGCAAAACAATCGGTCATTTAATAATGTCCTACACCGTGTTAATTAAATGAACATGAGACTCAGATACACCTACTTTTTAAACAGCACTCCCTCGTTTTGCGACTGCGAACCCCGTACTCTGGCATGGTAACGGCGGGTAAAATGCGCCGGGCCAATTTCTCCGGGGCAACGAGAACAGTGATATACAACAGGGAATCGAGGTTTTTGGCGTGTTTAAAATACAATAATGCGGATTTGACCAAAATCTTATGGTCTCCCAAATCACAACAATGAAGCTGAAGAGTGTTAGCTGGGCAAATGCAGCCACACTCCGCGACAATACACTGTCCACCGTCTTGGCCGTGGGAAAACTACGCGTCAGTCATCGGAAACGTAACCGCTGTGTGATCTGTTGATCCGCGGCACCATTTCATATTATCATGTTTATTACTCTTTAACCCGCATCCATCGAGTCAAAATCGAGTCTTAACGACCAGTTAGCTAGCGCTGATCAGCCTGAAATGTGGAGTATTTAAAAGACGATTAGGAACGTTTACCAACCACACAATCTCCCTCACATTACCAAAATATTACATTTCTTTACTAGAAATGTAGCTACGCAAAACCGAAAGACTACTATATGTGATACAAGTATTAGCCGACTAATATTGGGTTAAACAAGATGCGCTTTCAAGTCACATAACCGGACGAACAGTTGCCAGATTGAAACGTAAATTTGACCAAAGAACGTATACAAACAACTCAAGATAATAGTGACACTCACCGGTTAAGCGTCTCTTCATTCAAAGACGGCAAACTCCCGATCTTATGGTCCTGGAGTTAGCGACAGGCTAACCGGAGTCCCAGCGCTTATTTTTCTACTATGTCACTGGACTGGCTAGCTAGTCTACTTGGCGTTTTATAGCGAAATATAAACAGTCGACGTTACAAAAGTTAGTCGCAAATTCAAAGGAGTAGTGGAACTAAACGGCAACCGTAACAAACCAGCAACTGACGGAAGCTAATAATACTGGTAGTTAGCTGGCTGACTGACTAGCCGACTGGCTAACCCCCTTGCATTAAAAAAAAAACACAACGCGACAACGCGTGGGAGGGAACGTAACGTCAGCTATCTTAGCTAATTCCAAAATAATTCACCGAACAGCAAGATATCGGGTAAAAAGTGAACAGTGAGAAAAGGATAAAGACTCTGAGTTTAAACTAAAAGAAAAAAATTGCTAGCTAACAACATTCCCCCCTTGGTCTCGGGCTCCTGTGTCGCGCGTCACCCCTATATGTGCTCGTGCTCTACGTCAGCATATTTCGTTGTGTCGTCTTCCCTCCTCTACGTAAAATCTTACGATAAAAATCTGCCGGTTGAATCTCTGTCGCTGGTTTGCAATTGTCATTGTCACTCGATATTCACACTGTGTTTCTTATGTTTCTGTAAGACTTCATTACCCCAAGCTGTCTGATATTCTGTAATTGGAGTTCGTGCAAGGCAGTTATTATACTTATTGTTGTTTTGTTGTTGCTGTTTTGTTGCGGTATGCAATAATAATTATAATAGCTAAACTATTTCAGTTTATTATTGTAATGTAAATTCGATTTCAAAAGCGTACAGTAAGCCACTTCGTGTTGACATCATTTTAGGCGTGGAAATATTTTAATTGTACTATTTTCAATTGTGGAATGAAACCTGTTCATTTAAGGCAGCATGGCCGTATGTGTATGTATACTTTGAAACCTTTGTATGTAGCACAGGCATATTAGTTTGTATACACAAGGTGGTGGTAGAGTGACATTGAATGATTACGAGCGACACAAAAAGGCATAAATTTCTCGCCGCTCTAAGGCGAAGGTAACGGAGAATCATTGCTGCTGTCTTCATTTGTATTACATTTCAGATGAAACGCAATGATTGTTTACTGAATCTAGTAATACTAAATCCTTACATTCGTGATGTAAAAAGTGTAATACTCTGCCTTATTTTTTTCGTGTAAACCCTACACCTCATAAAGTTTTAATGAATAATTTGAAACAAATGTATTACTTGTTTCCATGCACTTTTCTGTCAGTTGTTTTGAGGGCTTTCATTTAAATTTCGTCTTATCAGCGAGTCCAGCCCAAATATAACTTTCTCAGAGTACTATGGTGTACTATGGTATGGTCTAATTGCTTTATAGTACAGTGCTACACAGTTTGAATACTCTACGTGTAGCATACAACACTGCAGGTTATTGGACTCCGCTCCTCTAAAACCTGCTGTCGGAGTCTTAAGCAATAAGCGTTAGCTGTTCCAGTTAAAATCCAGCTGTATAAATGGGTTCCAGTGTGTGTTTTGTGTCCATCTTTGAGCATCATACGTCATCCGGAGGGTGGTGCCACCAAACCTATTCGGAGGGAATTGATTTGTGCAAAGAATTAAATTACCACATTCCTGTATTCCCATTCTGTGATGCACTTTAATGGACTCCCTGTGACACGTGTATTAGAGTACATAAATGGAGCTGATATAAAAAAAACATCTCCTAATATTGTTTTATTATAAAAAGAACGAGTTGTAGGGTTATAGGCTACATGCACTCTTACTGTGTCAGGTATGAGCCCCCCCCCCCCCAACACACAGACACACACGCGCGCCCGCGCTTGCCCACTGCTGTTTTTACATTACCGCTCCTTATACTGTTGCGCTGTTGCAATTATGTTTTCAGGCTACAACAGCATGTCCATGATGTGACACGATTTCGATGTGATGTCAGCATCATGTTTGTCTGCGTTACAGAAAGCACGTGAATATAATGCATAACATGACAGGTGTTTATTTCGGTCTCACAAGTCTAGTTTTGGTCCAAAAACAACAGTGTACGGCCAAGGGCATCCAAGAGAGCACAATGTGTTTAGGGGGGCGGTGGGGGTTGATTTGGTCCATACCAATGCTGAAACCTAATGCACGCCCTTGTGTGTGGAGCACTTGGAATGTAAAATAATGCAAAATTAGAGCAATTAATGATCAACGATCTACATTTGTCCTTTTTGCCCTGACTCTGTGGCAGACTGTCAATCGTCCCAAACAGCTTTATTGCATCATATTTACAATACACGTGTTGGGCTCCACTTTCCAAAACCGGTTCTTTGGATAGAGAATAGGAAGGAGAAAGGTAAGTGGCACAAAGATCAACGCATTCGTACTTTGGATTCCAGCGCTGACTAAACTTTCGGCGCGTTGCCATATTGGAGTCATAGCATGGTACGAATTGCATTTTACGTGCGCTTTTTTTGTTTAAGAACGGTGATTATTAACTGTACCTGGACAGCATACTCCTCAGTGATTAGCACAGGCAGGGTTACGTGCCACGTTGTAGAGCCAAGTTTATCACCTTATTGCTCAATCCTATAGTTATCGCTTGCCTCAGTTGATTCCCTCTCGTGCTCCCTCTCTCTCTCCGCTTGTATTCGTGTATGTATTTATGTCTTAGACGGTCATTGTTGCGTGCCGCTAACGTGTAACAACTTTTGGTGGATTACTCTTAGATCTCTACAAATCCGCATTTGCTAGTCCTCTACTGTAGCGATCCAGCCATCTCAGCGGCTTCAGCATCAGCTTACGAAACTTCATAATTGCTTGTAACAGTATTTTTCCAGTGGGGGACCATTTGAATGAAACATAAAGAACAAGAAAACAAAAAACCAACAGAATTATATTTTTAAATACTTCTAATTTTACTCTAGAGCACAGCCAAAATGTTGGTTAATTGGACCGGGCTAAACGACGGCCTAAACTTTTGGGTGTTTAGAATTTATCTGATGATGGCTGTTCTTTTTCTGGAGGGACTGAACGCAGCGACCACTGCCGGGTCCAGTTCTGGTTGCCCATCTTGCGGCATGTCAGCGATGGTGAAGGGTTCTGAGGAGCAGCTACTGATCGAGATCGCCAAACAGCAGATTTTAAACAAGCTGCACTTGAAAGAGCGCCCCAACATCACGCAGACTGTGCCCCGGCCGGCGCTGCTCACCGCACTCCGCAAGCTGCATGCTGGCCGCGTGAGACAGGACGGCACTCTGGAGCTTGAAAACTCCCCGCTGGGCGCTCACGCCAAAGACCAGGGCTACGAGATAGTCAGCTTTGCAGACATGAGTAAGTTTAATTTTGTATGGAGAACCACCTTTTCATTCATGTTACAACCGCTTATTAAGTTCAGGGTTGCGAGGACATGTGAACTAAAACATTTACTATTATACTACTGTTTGTTGTATACTACATAATATATGTATAATATACAAGATCTGTGGACATATTCCATTTCTTTTAGGCCTGTTAAATCAGTTTTCTGTTTATCTTTATAGGCTACTTAATGCTATGTTACACTCTCAGAAAAAAGGGTAAAATTTGCACCTTTGCTTGTCACTGAGGCTGCACCCTCAATGGTCTGCCAATTGTACCCTTACCTGTAGGTAATTATACCTTTTAAGGTACAGAAATGGACACCAAGAAACATTTCTTTACCACTCATGGCACATTAATGCTGTTTGTACCTTTGGGATGATCCCGAGTGTTCATTTCTGTACCTTGAAAGGTAAAATTACAAGGGTACAGCCCCGGTGTACACCTTTTTTCTGATAGTGTACGGACTGGATAGTTATAATAATAATTTTTATGTACTAATCTAAAGGGAAATAAAAAATCTTGACTGATTTATCTTGGCCTATAAGACAACGTAACTGACACGGAGCAATGTCAGTTGCTAGGAACGTATAATGAATGATTACACAGTAATCTAGCCTGCAGTTTCAGCTTAATACGACCGCGGACCGTTATTCTAGCGCAGAAAGGGAATGGAAAATCTCTAAAGTCAAGATTTATATAGATACATGTGCATATTTGATTATATGGCCCCGATAAACTTCAATTTCGGATATTTTAAACTATGTGGTAATCAAATTTAATGTACAAGCTGCACCAGCGAAATCGACTAGCTTGGAATGTTCTTGTTAAATTATAAATTTGCGAATGGGCATGAAAAACAAATAAATACAAAAAAAATTAAAAACTACTACTAGTCCATAAACAGCCGATGAGCCTCGTAAACCCAGTAACCCATTGTAAATATCGGCAGACAGAGAGCAATCACGTTGATGGTCTAGGACAATTATTGACGTTAAGTTTTCGTATGATGTTACCTGGCCACGAAACAGACGTAATGACTACTCCGCCATAGCACAGTCTGTTGGCTATTAATTTTCAAAAGTATGTAATACTTTTTGGCGGACTTTGTTTAAGCTACGTTGATACCATAAGTTTAACTGGTCGTTGACCTTTGTCCTAATTTGTGGATTTGGGGTCTTTCCCTGTGCTCAGATGACACAGACTCCAGTGGCTCTCGGCCAAGCCTTGCATTCCAGTTTCTGCAGGAGCGTGGACGAAGTATTCAGGTGCTGCAGTCCTCGCTGTGGCTGTACATATATTCAGCTGATACTCCCATCAGGGGCTCCCGTGTGATGGTGCAGATCTACCTGTCTGCACAAGATGTCGGGAACCGCACCCTGCTGCTGGAGAAGGAGGTGGAGGTCCAGCGAGGAAGCTGGCACACCTTTGCCATCACGCACACCCTGCAGGAGTTCCTAGACGGGGGGCAGCAGCAGCTGCGGATGGAAGTCGCATGCCGCATGGGCGAGCAGGACCTGTGCATGGCACAAGGCTCTGCCAATTCCTCTCACCGGCCATTCCTGGTCACGCAGGTGCGGCTGCGCAAGGACGAATCCATGCATGCCCTGCGGAAGCGCTCCTTGAAGTGTGGCGACGACGTAACTGTCTGCTGCAAGAAAGACTTCTACATTAAGTTCAGGGACATCCAGTGGCAGGACTGGATCATTGCGCCCGAGGGCTACCACATGAACTACTGTATGGGGCAGTGCCCACACCACCTGGCCGGCTCGCCTGGCATCGCCTCATCCTTCCACGCTGCGGTCTTCAGCCAGCTGAAGGCCAACGGCATAAAGACGGCCATCACCTCCTGCTGCGCGCCCATCCAGCGGCGCCCACTCTCCATGGTGTACTTCGACTCGCAGCACAGCATTGTCAAGGCCGATGTGTCGGATATGATTGTGGAGTCTTGTGGCTGCACATAGACGTGATGGAGACCTGGGATGAGGGGAAGGGGGAGGACTGAAGGACAGTGGGGTATTATTAGCAATGGTTGGGGCATCAAGAGTCATACAATTACTGCCTGCAATATCTCTATGCACACGTGACATACAGGTGTTACACACAAGCGCATGCATGCAGATACGCGCATGGCATGTGCTAACTAACCACAAGGCCCCTTTTCCATTGACTGAACAAAAGCAGACTAATGCTCTGTGAATTAAAAAAGCACCTCTGGCAAATACAGAATGCAAGCCGAAAGAGCAGCCTTCGAAAGCTTCAAGATCAGGACCTAACTTTCCGTGTCTTTAATTTAATCGTTTTTTTGCATATTTTTCTGACAGTGTCTTATGTAGGAGCTGTAGTTTCAAAATGCAGCCTTTCTGAGAGCAGGAAGTGCAGTTCTTTAGCTAAGAAAAGTTTCTATGAGGAAACATCTATGTTTCTATGTTGAGAGTCTTCAGGTTGCAGGTCTGTCACCGTTGCAGCTGTTGAGTGTATTGAAATCTTTGAGTAGGCTTGGGCGGTATTACGGTAATACAGTATACGGAAAAGTATGGTATTTTGGGAAATCGTGGAGACAAAATTAACCGTGCCGAGATAGGTGGTACTCCATGATAAAATTACCAAGGGGAAACCTCCCCCCACCAAATTTTGCCAGCAAACTTTCACATTTCATGAATGCATATGAACTCAAACCAAAGAGAAACATTGAATTTAAAGTGCCTTTCTACTGGTTGAAAATGGGAACCCTAAATACTTTACTGTCTGTGATGTCCATCTATGGCCTCATACACATTGGGGTTCTGAACCGACACTTCAGTAATGGGTGGTGTACAAAAAATGTATGCGTCCCGGAAACGTATTCCGTGTGGTTACGTTGCTGATGTCAGGAGAACCTGGCATGGTTCTGTCTCAACGTTTGTCTGTTTTGGGAATTCTAACGCTTTTACCCTTCAGCAATGCATATAGTGCAGCACCTCCTAGCGTTTTCCTTCGTTTTTCCAGGTGCAAAGATGTGGGTCCTCTCATCCAATAACAGCAACAGCTTGATGAGCCGTGTCTGCTATATTGGCAGCATATTTAAAGCTTAAACGTTTTGAAACATCTCTAAGGCCGACATGGCCTTTGATCTCATCTTTCTAAAAGTGGCACCATCCGTCCCCTCGCCCCACATCCATCGTTTTTGCTGTATTCCGTAACCTACTATTACTCTACTAGCCCTCTTGCTGTGTTCCGGTCAAACCTGACCGTTTTAACAGTTTTATCTCTGAGAAATGTTGTTAACTTGATCAGACTGACCTATTATTCTATGGCTTTGTCCACAAAGAGGATTTCTACACACAAAATAAATTGTATTATTTTACTTAATTTGTTTTGTGTTTTATTCAACTTTTGTGTACTCTTAGTGTACCGGTCATTGTGTGGCAGCACCATGGCAGGTCTATATACCGTAAGTGAGGCTCTTGATTACATATTTGGTTACCACACTGGTGAGGAGGAGAGAGGCCAGGAAACTGATAGTGAGGGTGGATTAGAGGAGGTAGTGTCAGAAGATGAAGATGACACGGAATATAACCCAGACCAAGAAATTACAGATGAGGAGGAATCCAGTGATGAAGAGCATGGCCGTGCCGAGGCTGCTGTCAGATTGAGGTCAAAGAATGGGAACTTATCCTGGTCTTCATCCCCACCTGAGAATCAAGGTAGGCTTTCAGCTGAAAATGTCATCAGGATGACCCCAGGACCTACAAAATATGCCATATCCCGAAATGATGACATCCAGTCCTGCTTTGAACTGTTCCTGACTGAGTCCATCGAAACCATAGTGATAAACATGGCCAACTTGGAGGGAAAACGGATTTTCAAAGACATTTGGAAGGAGGTAAACCAAACAGACATGAAAGCATACATGGGTGTTTTGATTTTAGCTGGTGTGTACAGATACAGAAACGAATCTACCAGCAGTTTAGGGGATGCAGAGTCTGGACGGCCAATTTTTCGGGCCACCGTGTCACTCCAGAAATTTCACATGTTGTCACAGGTGACTCGCTTTGACAACCGTGATACAAGATCAGGCCGTCGTCAACAAGACAAACTGGCAGTGATCAGAGAGGTTTGGGACAAGTGGGTGGAGCGCCTGCCACTCATCTATAACCCAAGTCAAGTGTAGTTTTGGGATAATTTCCTTTGTACACAAATAAAATATTCTCGGTCACATTTGACCAGGAACACAACAGGTAATATTTTATGTGACTGTATACAAATTAAAAAATGGTTTCATAACTAAATGTCCTTGGTAACTTTGACCAAAGTAGTCTGTGATAAACAGTATGCTATGTTTTATCTGATTATGTCTTGTAGTCAAAATAATCCAGAAATTATGTTTTTTAGAACTCAAATATAAAACGTATAAGTTCAGATCAATGAGCCATAAAGGCCAAAAATTACAAATAGAAGTTCAAAACTTGTAATGTTCACAAGAAATTAAGCTGGGGAAAAAATCTAACAGAATAATTAGTGATAATATATGTATTATTACAGTTTTTATGATGAATCATAATGGAACAGTCATACTTGACCAGGAGCACAACATTGTTTAACATAAAATGAACACAATAAGAGGGCTAGATAACTATTAATACTTTGATTATCTGGAATATGGGAATGGGGGACATGTTAAGTGCTACAGATCCAGACCTTACTATTTCAATGTAGATGTTCTTCTTGATAGGCGTTGTTCATTAATTTTAGTAACAATGCCAGAATGCTCAGGGACTGACTAGAATTTGCTGTGTTGCATTTCTTTGGCAAGGGCTTCCATAATGCAACCAGACAGTGACCCCACATAGTCTGAGTCGCTGTCTAAGCCACTGGACACTGGAACGGCTTTTGTCCTCTCTATGGTGCCATGTTACATTTGGAAACCATTGTTCACCAGACTCATGTATAAACAGGCACCAGGGGTATGAACTGTCAGATGTTCTCCTCAGAGAGACTTAGGTGCCCATGAGGAGAGGTTTGGTAACTGAAGCGGTGTTCTAACCATCTAACAAGATTTCAGTAACCTTTTAGAGAGCAGAACAAATTCCTCTCGGCTTTTATTGTCTTACTCTTAATACGTTCTAGTCTTAAATTGGGTATTTTTTGTTCTAGGCAAATAGACACTTAGTACGGAGATAAAGACTGTCTAAGACTTTTGCACAGTAGATGACAGAGAGTGCAGGACATTCAGATGCGCGACCACACCAGTTTCTTCATGTTTTTTCCCCAGTCCTGTCCGTCACTGTAACACAGACAGCGGGACTGATTACCCAAAAATATCTCCTCTGAGATCTTTGTGAATAAATAAATAATGAGCAGCAGACTTTAAAAAAAGATGATTTTAAAGGCACCAGAATGGTAATATTTGCTCAGCTTACAGGTTAGGCAATGGGCTCCTTTCAGTATGGAGTCCAGGTTATTACTCAACGGGCATATGCAAACATTTGGCTATTGCCACAGTGTCAGGAAATGTGAAGGTCCCTCAAGCTTAACAGTACATTGGCAATTTGCAGAGGCACGTCAGTATTCTTCTCTTCCAAGGTCTAAAGTTTGGGGGGGTGATGTCAGTGTTCTCATACCCTTAATGCAAGGTCTTATATTAATTACCATTTGTGAGTCAGACGCAATCTTTAGTTTACTCTCAAAATGGACACATTGACAGGATTATTATAGCAAACGGAGTCCAGAGAGATGTAAGGAGGTTTGCGTTGGTTTTGCTTCATGGTAGAATGGAATCCAGCAGTGCCCAGACATAAACCTTATAGAAAATACTGTCTCACCATCTCTTAACATTTCCTCTCCCTGGTATAGATATTTAAGGTTGGTTTTCTGATGTGTCCAGGTGTTTGTGTACATATGCGCATATACACAGAAAACATCGTATATATTCATAAAACGTGTTTGCATAGCATACAGATCTTTGTCTTATACGGTGAAATGAAGGCTCTTGCTGTTGTCTCTTCGATACTGCATTAATAATTTATTGCGTTATTCATTACTGTGTTCAGTGGTAGACTGGCAGGCTGGGGTCCTGAAAAGCACTTTAGCCATAGAAAGTATTTTTGAGCAAACAGAGATGGAAATTCATGAATAATAATGTCTCATTGCTGCGATTGTAAGTTTAGGAACATGGTTTCACGTGCACACAAGTTACTGATCTGGCCATTTAAGAAAATGGTTGGGAGCAAATGGAGACAGCTTTCAGCTTTGTCTTCTGATTTTTATACCGTGTTGCAAAACATTTTTGAAACGGAACAAAAGCAGCATCTGTGTGCTGTTTAAAAAACATGACTCGGTCATTCTCAGAACCAGAAATAACTTATTTGTCAGTACTTTATTTATTTACTGTTTTTTTTTTGCATTATTTGCCCATTTTGTAGATAAAAATAATATTACAGTATTTTAGATATTCCTTTTGGCAGTAGGAATTGTAAATTCAGAAATGGTATATTTTATTGTTTTTTGTTTAGTTTTATTAAACTACTGCATTTACAATATTGTAACTGGTAACAAAACAGCCAGCCTTCCAGTCAAACATACTTGTCTTCAAGAACCTAATTTAAATTTTTTTTTAATATACTCTATTTTTTTGTACTTTATGAAAAAAATCATATAATACTTTACTGCAATCCAGAATCCCATTGTACTGTACACTGCAGTTATGCTGGAAAATTCTATTTTGAATAAATATTTTCCACTTCAGTAAGTGTCTTGCTATGTTTATAATACAAGAAACACACAATTGAACAACACTGATTATTTAATTCAGTAAAGCCAACCACGATATTAATAATATGAAGTAATATATGTACTAAATACACATTTATAAAACAATCCACTCCAAATGATTTATCAAGTTAATGGCCTGTAAGTTGTCTCTTCTTCTTTTCCTTCTACTTATTATTCATTAATTCATTCAGTCATTTCCCACACCCACTTGCCGTATACAGGATTACAAGGTTGCAAGGCGAGCAATAACCTAGGATGGGGTGGCACCATGCCATTATCATCATCAGAAGGCAACGCCACGGAATCTTCTGACAGAAGTTCTTCTCAAAATGCAATTTTTTCCACGGACCTAATATGTAAAAACCCAAGCCTACATAGTTTTCTTTTCTTTTTCCACAGAGACAGACACGTCTTGGATGGACTCATGACAGTGGTCAGGCACAAGACTTACAAAATGCCGATGATAATAATGATAAATAATAGATATATAGATAATAATAAAGATGAAAATGGTGATGATGATGATTGTTGCCATTTTGTATGTTTTGTGCTTGACCACTGTTTTGTATTCTCTCCATGTAGCACCCTTGCTATACTAAAATATATTTTTATATATTAAATATATATTTACTCTTTAAAAATTTGAACTTGAATATATATTTTTATGACTTCAGTGAATCACTTACACTTTCATTTACTTACACCCACTTTCTTTTTGTTCTGATTTGTTAACTTGTAGTTTTATATTTTATAGATTTTACAGATATATCTTTTTTAATATAGATAAATCTACAAAAAATAATATTTAAACTAACATTTTCAATTAATTTGTATAGGAAATATGTAAATTCGCAAGGCTTTATTTTTAAATGAAATATGTAACAGAGTTAATACCGTATGATTACTTTTATTCATTACTTTTATTATTCCTATTACTTTAATTTAGGAAAACTAATGTGTTCTGTTTTTCTGTCTGAAAAATGCTCACTGATTAAAAACAGTTCTTACAAGACAGATTAAGAACCAAAATGATTATTTTTATAACATAAATTCTCAATACCGATAGTTAATTTATCATTGAATCACAAAAAAATGTAAAAAGCAGTGTTGTAGACTCATACACATGGTACTTTAGAGATACATCTTTAATGCGTTACCACACCAACACCACCTGTACATATCTGAAAATGAAGATTTGTAATTGGACAAGCTTTTGAGATTTAGAAAAGTTTCTTTTAATATCAAAATCAGAGGTTAAAAGTTAACAGATTTATAGACGCAGATATGACGCACACAAGATTTTGAAATATAAAGTTCAGATACAAGATGTGGTGATTTAAATAAATATGCAACTAGATGAGAGTAGGAAACTAAATTAAACAATTTTCCACTCTGGAAAAGTTTAAATCATTTAATTTTAATACAGTTATTCCCATAAAATTGTTAAATATAAAAGTGATCGTTTTACCATTGCTAAGGCATCAATTATGTCAGTTAGCACAGAAAATGTACTAAACACAGATTTAAATTATTCGTAGAATGTGACAATTTGACAATTACAGTGTCACAATGTCCGTTAATTTACTGCCAAAAATTAACATGTATTAATTGGACATGTGCTGGAGTAGAATTGCCAACAAGTATAAAAATCAATAATGTCTGAAAGGCAAAGAGCGTATTTGCTCGGACAAATAGTTGAAGTGTTTTTTTATGGACTGTCTGTGTTTGTCCTGTAAACAATTGTCAAATTGTACTGGCACAGTCTCTGTGTGAATGTCCACTGAAGCAGGGAGGCAGGGGAGAATGCAATCTACTGTAGCAACATGTAGAAACTGATCAATTTAATCATTTATATGCAAACAGAAACAGGCAAAACAAAAAACTTCCATAACCCGCTTTCTTTGGACATTTGTTTTAAATTATTATATTGTTAGGTCATAAGTGTCATATGTAACAACCAGGTTTGTTTTCAAAGGTACAACAACATAGACATTTCTTGAGGCGAGAGTAAGTCAGTGTAGGGTTGCTATATCATGCTTTTAACTCCTGTGCTAGCTGTTCCCTCCTTTTACCACTATCTATGGGTTTTTATAATGCTACAAATAATGATTATTTAAATATGATGATACAACAGCAGGGGAGAATGTTCAACCCAAAAACTAGGAACCGTGTCATTCTTTGTTACATAAGCTGGATTATCAGAGAACATTCATCCATCTTCCAAGCATTTATCCTGGTCAGGGTCATGAGAGGGGGTGGGGGGATGGGGGGGCTGGAGCCTATCCCAGGCAACAAAGGGCACAAGGCTGGGGATACACCTGGAGCGAAATGCTAGTCCATCACACAATCTTACACCAAGATGGCTGCCAACCAGCCTAAGTGCGTGACATGGGACAAAGACGACAACTCCATAAACACAGGAGGGATCTGAAGCCACCAACACTGACGGGTGTAACCCAGTGATGCTGCCCGCTCCACACCACCTATCAGGGCACATGTCAGGAATAATACGTGAGAGTTTTGCTGTCAGGTAAAGTATAGCAGAAGCACATCTCCCATCTCTGCACTAACCTATAAATAAAGTAAAATATTGATAACACCTTTGCTTTGATATGACAGAAGCTGGAACTTAAAAGGAGAAAGGAAAAACAAAGTGAAAATTTAAATAATTATCACATTGGCGGATGATAAGGTACCCTGTGAGCAAGGTAACTGAAAAAAGGTGATTAAAGTCAGTTACACTTTTATCCTACTACAGATAGGAAAGACATAAGAAAAATTTGCAGTACACTATTCACATCGATGATATATCATTCCTATCTGTATGCCGCAAATAAAAACATACCTGACAGTTACAATGACTCTTCAGACTGGATTCAGTATGCTGTATAACAGATTACTGATTAGAAATGACAGTTATTGTGAAGAAATGCAGTCCTTTTATTCAATTTAAAGAATTCACCGAGTTTAAATATATTTCTGCTGTTGAAATGATTTGATTTAATGAGAAAATCCAAAACATTCTAAAATTACTTCAGTTAATCACAAAAAAGCCTTCCCCACTAAATAAAATCCTCAGTCTGGACAACTGACATATAAAAGATACATTTGCTCAGAGCAGTTAAAAATAACTGCCCTCTCACTGCTGTTGTGTGACTCAGTGGGTTATGATGCTGTGGTTATGATCTGAAGGTCATTAGCTCAAATCTCAGAGTCAGTAGACTAATTTCCCATTGGACCCTTGAGCAAGACCCTTTACCCCCAATTGCTCCAGGCATGGGGGGGGGCAGCTGGGGTAATGCCTGAAAACCAATGATCACGCAAGATCTTCCACCCGATCATGAAAATGTACTGAGGGGAAATCCCCCCCCTCACTACAACCACACAAGGGGCCAGCATGTAATCACAAGGTTGCAGGTTCAAACCCAGCCTCAGCATGTCTGTGGGTCCTTGAGCAAGACCCTTAACCCCCAGCTCCCTGGGCGCCTCAACAGGTGGCTGCCATTCACAGACAGCTTGCTCTACAAAGAGCAAGTTGAGGGAGGCGTAAAAAAGAATTTCCCCACGGGGATCAATAAAGTAGTAATTACTGTTACTACTTTTTATCCTACCTGGCTTCTGATGAGCCACACAGTAGAAAACCTACTGGATAGTAGCTCTCCAGGACCAGAGTTGGAGACCCCTGATTTCCATCCACCCCTCAACCATAAGGGATCAGGGAATATTCCATGTACATCTGAATTCCACCGTCCTTTTTCAGTGCTACCAGACCACAGGATTGCGACATACAGTGTGAATTCCGGTATGACCTCGGCATATTAATTCATGTGCTTTTCAGATTTACTGCAGTGCTGCGGCTGCGGGGGGGCATGTGGCGCTGCGTCAGCACTGCTGCCTCTTATCCCCAGGGTTGGCGGTTTGAATAATACATGGAGCAATTTTCATGTTCTCACCCTGTTGTGCCCAGGTATTCCGGTTTTTGGGTGCCCTGTATTGAACTGGCATCCCATCCCTTGTACTTCCTGAAGCCTGTCTCAGGAAATTGTCGGTTAGCTAGATACCTTGTGGAATTTAAGGTACCCCAGTTTAATTAGATTTCATCTCTGTTCACTTACATTTAGCCCAGACTACCTTAAATCCAACAAGTTATCTTGCAAACCCAAAGATCCAGTTTTGCGATACAGGACCCAGGTCAGAAGATAGATGGAGCAGTGAGACTGAAGCAGTCTGATGAGCAAAAACACTTCAGGACATCCCAAGCAATATTAAAGAGTGTCATTATTTCATTGCATTAGATTAAAAATGTTTTGGCATGTGTAAAGATTTAAGGTAAAATTTGGGAAAATGTACTCAGCCTGGCAAAAACATCCTTAACCCCCCTGTGTGGCCCGGAAACATGTGTCCCCTAAAGTAGCTTCACGGCGCTACTGCTCCTGCTGCCATTACATTGGAAACCAAACACTTGACATTCCTGACCTATTTGTTTAGAGAACAGCAGTTTGCTCTGTCTACACTGTGTACTGTAGCTCCAGAGCTGAGAAACAACAAAAAAAAAACTAAATCTTTAAATGTCCAGAAAAAAACAAACATGTGACCCACAAATTCAAAACAGCTGGCTGCTGCTGACTCTGCACTCACTCCTCGCTATTTCAGCAAGGCACCCAAACTTCATATCCAGGCTTTTCATTTGTGATGCCCAGAATGGAATTTTTGCAAATATTGTAGTACATTGAATCCATCCATCCATCCCTTACTGCTTATGTAGTGCAGGGTTGCAGTGCGTGTTATGTACACTATACGTAAAATATATTCTTTATGAGAACATTTTGGCAAATACTTCAGTCATGCACTGTATAAAAAATGTACTTAAAAATACATAAATCTCTATGAAAAACAGCAGTGAGGTTCTACCTCTGTCTACACACTAGGAGGTCCTATATGACATATCAGTTTCAATCTGTAGGACTAAGCAACATCCCCACCTAAAATATATGAATACAACTGAATAGTATGCAAAGCTGGCTTTTGTCCGAAGTGACATACAAGTGAGGCAAACAGCACATTACAAACATACATGCAGTCAAGAAGTCAACAAGGCATAAGTGCAGCTATAGGCTGAACTTCCAGTGATCCAGTGAATGTGCAGGTGCAAGTGTAAGCAGCATAGGAGGAAGAGCAACACAACAACGTCTAACAAAGCAAGAAGCTAAGAAGACTATTGAAGGACCATCCACTAAGCCATAAAACTACTGAAAATGTACAATATGCCATTCATCCATCCATTCCAACCACTTATCCTGGTCAGAGTTGAGAAGGGGCCTGGAGCATATCCCAGACAGTAGAGGGTACAAGGCTGTGGGACGCTCTGGATGAGGTGCCAGTCTATTATAGTGTTAAGACACATACTCACACGCTGTGGGCAACTTAGAGATGTCTTTTGGCGTGACTGCGTTTCTTTCAGCTGCAGGATGTAACTGGGGTAACCACAGGAACTGCATACAAGAAACATACTTGAGAGGGACCTTAAATAATTGGTGCTCAAATAGAAGTATTTTATTGCAATTTTGTTTGTTGTTTCTAAAAGCTCTTATTCAGTTGTCGGTTGGCAGGCAAATTAAAATGTTGCAACCCAAGCTGTTTATACAGTTGGATGTGTACTGGAGAAGCACAAGTAAAAGCATTACTCGCTCAATGGTCCAAGAGCGTGCACCGTCTGGGACTTCTGTGTTTAAGGCCAGCACTTTGAACACTACCATATTTTTTGGTTCGGATTTTTCTGATTTTTTTTATGAAGAGGTATAAATAACTATAATTGCCATAATTTTTTTTTCAATTGGCAAACAAGGCTTTCTCTATCAGGCACATTTTAAGGGATTTCAGCGAGTGTTAAGTCTTCTACAGCAGTTCAAACATGTGCTATTTGCTGTGAGATAAGGATTTGTTTGTCTGATATTTTCGGAATGTAACAATGATCTACAGGAGGAATCGATGTAGTTTCAGTTGTACATTGGGGTTTTATATGTAGATTTCTAACGTGTAGGATGTCATTGTCACCACACACTGCATGGGAGACACAAGAGGACACAACCACTTATGGCTTTAATGAGCGAGAGCCCAGAAAAGCTTGAGGTTTTCATGGAAAGGAGGTTGCATTGTGGCGAAAACCAGTGACTCACTGACATACTGGCACACTAACCTACAGACCCAGTGATCGCTAACAAATCTCTAATGCCATAATCCTGCCCTCGCTCAATCCCACAAATCCCTCCAGAGGGCTCGGGCATCAGCAAGCAGGCTCACTCCTGTCAGAGAAGGACACCATTAGGAACTAAACAGAAAAAGCCGGTCAACAGGTTCCAGACCCTTCAACATGAAGCTGTAGAGAAAGCCACGCAACATTATACTATAGGGTGGAAAGGACAATGGATGATGTGAAACGTATGAAAATGTGAAATGCATAACATATATGATGTTCATAATATTTGAAAACCATTGTATGTAAGACTGTTGAAAGTTCCTCTTTGCTATGGAATAGATTCATAATTTATTGGTCAACGATAACATGTGTTTTCAAAAGGGTGTTCATCATTCAAAACAATGTGGCTGATGTAACCAATAATCCATGAGCCAAACCCAATAACCCAATTACAGAGCTCAGCACATCAAGTGACCCAGGAACTGGGTGACATTAGGTGACCCAGGAACAGCCTGACATACATTAGGCCTCTGAGAAACGTGGCAGCTAAGTTACTGCTACCCAACCCATAAGGTTGTGGTGGTTTGGTGAAAACTGGGCCCTCTAGACCAGGGGTGAGCAATCTTATCCAGAAAGGGCCGCTGTGTATACAGGCTTTCGCTGGAACTCCCTAATTATATTACTAATTAATGGGCTGATTGGCTGAAGAGTCCTCACATCTGCGCTTCAACAGGTGAACTAAAGGATATCCCAAAAACCTGCATACACACTGGCCCTTTACGGATAAGATTGCCCACCCCTGCTCTAGACACTTAGTGGCACGACCAAACCCAGAGAATGGAAATTGAGCTAAGCTTAATCTCACAAACAGTGGAAATAAACCTCACCCTCATTTCCATGTCCTGGTCACTATTAATAGCACGAAACACTCTGATCAAGCTGCAAAAAAAGGACGTGCAAATTCAAGCCTTCTCCAGATCTGTTGCTTTTCAGATGTGTCATGTACATATTGTTCCAAATAAGTCACAATGTGTAAATTCTGGGAACAGAATCTAGATGGAGTCAAACCCCACAAAAATACACAACATCCAGAGAATGATTTATTATTTAAGATAAGGTATGTTAATATACATCTTCAAAAATAAGACTCTCCGTAATGTCTACAGGCCAGTCCCTTTCAGACCCAGTTTCCTGATATCTCCCCTCTGTGACATCAGCATCAATTTTTTTGGCCCGTAAAAATAAAAGATTTCAGACTTACACACAACTCTGCCTTCCACTAATGCTCAAAGCATCTTTCACAGCTACATAAAAATCATGAATCCATTTCTATAACCAGAAACAACATTTCTCTATTAATGTGAAATATGACTGCGGTGCCAAAGAAAATGTTACACCAAAAGCAAAAAGAAAAAAAAAATGGGTAAAACTAAATTTTAACTGTGCTGACCTATTTTTCTGAATAAAACATGATGATAAATTAAGGTAATTAACTAACTAAAGCATAATGCAAGCATCAATAAATCAGAAACAGCAGCATCCTATTTATACATGTATTTCCTGTTCCTCCACTTTATTCCCGGTCAAGTGCTTTTCTTTGCATTATAACGTTTCATAAGAAATAAAAAGTGGCCGGAATCAAAGCATAGGATCTGGTATACACAAGTGAATCCCTCCAATTATTAACAAATACAGAAAAAATGAGAATTTGGGATATTGCATAAATATCATTAAGTCTAATGAAATCAACACAATGTCCTGCTGTATTTCCTGACATGTTTTTTCTGCTCCTCGTCATTTCCATAAAGTTTGGGCTCCACTGGTTTTTAAGTGCAGCCTACCAATCCTCTCCATCTGAACCTGGTGGTTATCATTTCGTGGAGAGAATTCTCACTGATAATTAAAGGCTTGCTGAGATACCATTTTTAGGAGAACACGGTTGGAGTTTCTGTTTCCATTCAAACCCACAGTACTGAAAACCTTAGAAACCACACTGCGACATTAGCCGCTCATGGCATCCCATCTCCACCCAGTTACCAGTTTACTTTGCCCTCAAAGAGATCGAAAACCTCATGCTAATAGCCTGATGCGCCTCCCTTCAGTGGATTTCAAGACAAAGACGATGAGTTACCATGTTCCAGTATGGCAAAAGCCAAAACCGCTCAGCCTAAACACTTCAGCTTCCACAAAGACAGACAAAATGAGTCGAAACTAGAAACTAAAGACATCCAGATCTGTATAATAACATAGACCTTGCTGGATCTACTTGAACCGCTGTAGAACAGGTTTAAACTTAAATAAAGTTTTCCCAATTTTGATCACGGTACTCCCAGAATAAGCACAGACCTTGTTTCATTAACATGATTCTTGTCTGAGAGAATCATTTAACAGAAAGTGTTTATTTGGATGACAGATTAAATCCATAGAAAAGCACCAAGAAGACGGGTCATTTAATCAATGGGCCGGTGAAGCAATTAGACCACGAGTCACTGGCAGCAAACTAATATGCCAACAGGCCTGTTTCTTTCATGCCAAAGGGGAAGGGGTAAGTGCATTACAACATGCACAAAAAAAACAATCTGAATTTCCGGTATGAATCAGACCCAGACAGTCACCTTGGAAAGAGGTCAAATGAACTCCTTAATTGCTGTGTCTTTAAGAAGATGAGAGATTATTCAGATATTGCATCATCGAAAGCAGCCTATCGTAGCTTTACTACTAATACACAACATTTTTGAATGTCCAGCTGGGAGCTGTTGATGATTGTGTATAGATCGATGAGAGCAATAATACAGCATTCAAAAGAATGAATAACAATGGAAACAAACAAGGTAAGGTAAGCACTCGGAGAAAAGAAAATTGAATTCATAATTATTACTTTTAAAGATGTAAATAATTATAATGAATAATTCTAATTCAAATTTCCTTTTAGAGGATTTACACCTTACTGTTAGGTCTCATTGTCCCAATAAGCAGACTCGAACGAGACATAATCTAAACCAGCCAGGATGGCAAAAAAGTTATATTATGTGAGAACAGTAATGAAACAATAAGCTTTACTTCAAAGATGAAAAAGAGCTTGTTGTACTTTGGAGCCATTATAAGCCAAATTTTCTAGCATGAATTCGTCAATGAGCGACCTTTCGACAGACCATTGACTGTTTTGTGTATTGAAAAGTATGAAACCTCATTCTGATTGTCTTACACTCCACCCTCTACACTATATCCACCAGGCCAGATGAGGAAGTGTCTGAGCATAGCAGGTGTCAAGTGTAAGACCTTGAAGAAATTTCTCTGGACCAAATGATCTTCGCAGTACTCTGGCAGAGGCGGAAGGTTGCCTTTAGTGTTTAATGACAGGGCCAAAGATGGAGGATGGAGGAATGTACACCTTAAGTGGATGTAGGAGGATGCCCAAACACGGGAGAGGAAATGCATACATTCAAGTAGATGGCCTCACCGATTACGGCTAAGCTGGTGAGGCTGATATTTGGAGGAACTTAACAGTCAGTTCATATAGCAGTTCACACAAAGTGCCCGATATATGTTTTTGGACTGTACTCTAACTGAAACGTGTAATTTTGAGAAGTTGGATAAACACCCAGACAGAAATAAATGTGACAGCAAACATGCATCTATCCATCCATCTCAGTGTTTCCCAACCAAGTCCTCGGGGACCCACAGATGGACCGTATTTTTGTTCCCTCCCAGCTCCCTGCAAGAAAATCCATCTTTTTGCAAAAACATGGACAGCCTGCAAGTCCCCAAGGACTGGACTGGGAAACACTGATCTATCTTCTAAGTACTTATACTGCTGGGGTTCCAGATGAGAGCAAAACTCCATGTGAAATTTCAAAGTCAAAGTTTTACTAAAAACAATGACAAAATATCTACCTTAACACAATAAAATGTATGTAATATATCATATTTAACAGTGTAGGGAGTCAGCAAATCACACTGCCAGTGTCAGACAGTAATAAATGTGCACTTATCGGCGTAATATTGTTTTATTACACTTCACACGATCACAGGGTATTTTTATTTCAATACTATAAAACATATAAGGAAGCCAACTGAGTCAATAATTTTGGGAGAATGTTGTTTTCTGCTGTCTTTTTCCAGACATTAAGACCAAATAGACCAAGCATAGAATCAGTCAAAATTAAAATTGTCATAAGTGCAAAATCACCTACTTGGACGTTTCACACATTACTAGAAAACACATTGTTCTGAAGTAATTTGGGAAAATTTCATACAGCCTGAAAAATGTGACTTTTTTTATCATAACTCTAGAATATATCGTTGGCACAACCCATCACCCAAACTACTCTGACCTAACTCTCAAGTTGGAAGGGATGTCAATGAGATCAGCAAAAACTCTAAAACCCTTCATATAAAGATATTACGAAGGACAACTTGAATTTGTTCCCCCCTCACGAAAAAAAAATTACTACCACCAATCCGACCTGACACCAATCCAACGTACACAGCCAACTCAACAACGAATTACCGAAAGAAACAAAAATAGTATCCAGGAACTGTTACAACATGGGGTCAAAGCGTCCAGTTAAAATAGATTTTATTGACTTCCACAACCGACAAAGTCCCACAAAGGACACGGTGAACCAAGCCTTGCACCTACGTTGTCCCTAATAGACTCAAGTACAGACCACTGGAGAAACCAAGACCAAGATCCTTGACACATGGACCAAGAAATGTGGTTCATCCAAATACAAAACAAAAGACAAGAAAACGGACCTAAACAAGACTCCAGCAACTGAAGACAACAGCAGTGGAACTCTGGCTAACCACGAAACAAAACGCTAGCCAACCAAGAATATGAAACTAGAGATAAGATCCTGCCGACTAAAACCAGGTACCTGGAAGTAAGATGCTAGTACAGAGAACAGCCAAGCCATAGAGGGGATACCAACAAACTCAGAGAAGAAAAACCAACAAATTAAAACTGGTCCCACAAATATGAACAAATTGATACTGCTCTGATGCTGTGATACTGGAGCGGATGCGCTTGTAAATTTTGTTGCTGTGGAAACAACAATGACCTTAAACCATCTGACATCTGAATCTGAGTGTGACCAAGCCCATCTGCAATGAAGAACAGAAGAGAATAACTAAATTCACAGGTATTAAACTGACTGAGGCATCTAATCAAACCTAAACATTTTTCAAAGCATAGGGTATTTCCAAAAATTCACTGAGATGTGTGTACATTTATGACAAAGTGATAAAGAATTATTGTTTTAAATTATTTTCTAAATCAGTTTTTGGTCTGGCCCTTGAATATTGGTTGTCATACAGTAAAGATAAACAAATCTAACTTGATTTGCTGTAGTTGATTTAACTTCTACAAGGTGGTTGAGATTTTTCACCTTCCATGGTCAATCAATTCCCTTTGCTTGCTGTTAGTTTAAAATCTTCAGTCATCGTTAAGAGAGTCATGCACTGGTTAATGCACAGATTGCAATGGAATAGAGAGCTGGTGTCATTTTCATTATACATAAATATTTTCCTGAAGGGGCCAGTATTCTCTGTTGTTATTCTCATTGCTGTTATAAACAGAACCTAAAAGTGCATTAGAAATAAATTTCGCATATAGCCTAAATTTAGTAAAACGACAATTATGGCATTTTAAGTTAATTAAAATTAATGTCCTCTTCATGAATACTGTGAGAGGGGAATTTAGCTAGCTGCTTCGTACTGTCAAAGTAACTGTAAATGGTGATGCCGGAAACACCCACTGGATGGCGACATGTGCCCTACAAAGGGATTATAATGTTATTTCAGCAAGTACTTATGAATGTTCCTAACCTGAGTATATATGAAAATTTGCTAAAAAGAATCAGGCAAAGCACCTTTTGCAAGCATTCAGCATTCGCTCTGCAAAAGTTCAATATTTTATCAGTTACGTTAACCGTCTCTTTGATAGTGTCATTTAAGAAACGCGTCGATTTCAGGTTTCCGTGTACATACCCATGATCAAGCTTACTTTTACAGTCTCTGGTAACAATATGTCATTAGTACAACTGATGTGTACGTCTATCACATGCCTTATTTTGTGTGTGTTTTATTGCCATTCACTACAATTTATTAATCGAGCAGATTTTAGCTACTGCAGACAAGAATTCCCTTCTTTGACAAAGAATTTCAAAAATACCTTATGATTCTAATTCATACTCTTTATCACACACTTTGTCCGTTTTTAATAATTCGGGGGGGTGGGGGGTAAAAATACACTTTCATGCATGAGTCTTGACCTTCAAAGTCACTTTGACTGCTTCTCTGTTCCAGAAAAGAAAAAATGGTAGGTGAGAAAAAAAACATTCTAAAAACTTTTATAGACTGATGTTCGCAAGAACACAATTACCCAGTATGTAAAGAACCCATTGGAAGCCTGCCCATTCGTTATGGTCCCCCACCATAACTCTTTAAGATTCTGGTCTCTGGCAGTTGCTTCATGAATTTTATGCAGGATCATACTTTCACGTGCCTATTCAGAGTGACACTTCTCATATACCTTCCCATCATTCACATGCCTACAGTGTGCGCCACCCACTTCCTTGATGGTGGATGGTCATTGAGAAATCTGACACTTCACTGGAAGTGACGGTTCTTCACTCAGTTCCACCTGCAGCTTCTACTAATTGTAGGTAACTCTATAGAGGAACCAAGCCATCTAAACCATCCAAAGGAACACAACATTACATTTGCTAGGTGTTTTTGCAGACAGTTAATCCATCCTAGATCCCCAGTGTAGACTGCACCTTAATTTGACTAATGGACCATGGGGAATTCCCCAAGGGTCATGTTTCTCAGCTCATGGTTTCTTTAAAGCCAATTCTTTTTTGCTCAGTTGTGACAATGAGCAAACAGGCATTCAACCTTCTCCTCTCACAGGTATTAATATGAAGGATTTATTGGTCAATAGATCCCATTTTATTCATATGTTTGAACAAAACCATAAGCCTGACATGAAATTTATAATTACTTTGCACAGTGTTGACTATCATAAAAAAGTTTAAGTTTTATATGTACTCTTTGGGGAACCAATCACTGGAATAGCTAAATTGCAATTGATATATCAAAGACAGTACACTGGAGTCTATGAGGAAGAGAGGAATATTTTTTGCAGCAATGTGGGGAGATTTTAGGAAACATTGACCAAATCTGAACTTTTCTTTTTCAGGTGGGTAATGTGGCTTTACCAAGCTCCTTAGGAAAGTGCAAACCTGTGTACTGTATTCCTATGCTTCTTAAAATATCACATAAGTTACCATCAAAAAAATTACACCATAGACAAGGCATGGAATCTTAGGTTGGGAAGTATTCTCTGTGAAAGATGTAGTCAGTAATACTGGAATGGCACACACTATCACTTAAGCATCACATTGACCTCAGTCATCTTGTTCAACCTGGTGATGAGCACCCTTGTGAACTTAGTACAAGAATAAAAATACTACCTCACCAAACCTCAAGTAAGACCATCCTTACTATAGACCATTTAAAATAACTTTTCAGATGGCAAACAAGTTCTTCAGAGTCTGTCAGTGCAGAGAGCACCAGTCTGTAAATGCAGATTCATAAGTGAACCTGTTCTACTCAACATGAATGGATGTGGGTTACAGCTGATATTACCTTCTGGGGGAGATACCAACAGTCTGGATTGGTATATTCAGATGTCCACCTCAATCGATTACTCCTCTTTCTCTCTCAGAGCAGTTTAAGTCAAGCTCTCTCTCCTTGAGGAAATCTTCTTGTAGACTGGGGTCATGCATCTGAGAACATCCAAATACTTATCACCAATTCTTCTAGAGATCCCCTGGTGTTAGACCACCCTTGGTTACAACAGCATGGCACAATAATGTCATGGAGAGAGGGAGAACTTATTTCCCCGGGGGAATTCCATATTTATATATTTATAACTCACCTTTGCTGCTCTACTTCTTTCAAGAGTCCTCTGGGTATCACCTCTGTACCAGTCCCAACAGAATACTAGAAATTCCTTAATGTTTTCAACAAGGAAAAATCTGCCACTCTACCACCTTATCAGTGCTTGAAGTGGGAAAAAATAAGTGCAGGAACTCTAATTTTCCGTCATTTGACATTTGCGCGGTGAAAAAAAAATCAAGTCTTTAGGATGTGTTGGTTCAAAAACTATTTTAATTTAATCATTCTTCCAAGCAATA
>JAODKE010000138.1:2093418-2111575 GCA_026779605.1 Mormyrus hasselquistii
TTCAGTAAGTACCGGAACGCAGAAAAAAGTGGCGGAACCCAAAAGACGAAAATACAGAAGTTCCGGAACTGCGTTCCACTGCGTTCCGGCCCACTTCAAGCACCGCACCTTATATCCCCTGGGATTCTGCCACTGACCTACTCCCAGGTATCTCTCCACCACGAGTATTAGGGCTGCACAATATCAGATGTTCATATAATCACAATTGTATGGGGCATGTGCAATAATCACAAGGACTTAAGATAACGGCCAAAGCATTTGTCTGGACACCAGCTTTTCGGTAATATACCGAAAAGAGGAGGTCCCGGACTATCAGATCATCGCTCCTCCTCCCTTGATGGAGGGAGAGGAGGAGCTTGAGTGGGACTCCTTGGGGATCTCCCTAATGACCCCAAAGCACCCCTCCAGGGGAATGACTGCATCCCCATCGCACCAGTGCGATATTTCCTGATCGGGGCCCCACCTTTCGGTGTCCCAAAAGGGGAGGGGACACAGATGTAGGGACCGGGTCCCACTCACCTACCCTGCCCCCGGGCTCGCCCTCTCTTGCCTTAGTTGGGGCTTAGAGGGTGCCTGCGGGTCCTCTGGCTCCTGTTCGGCTGTCGCCTGCGGGACCCCCTCCGAGGACTTGTCGGCCACCTGCGGCTCCCCCCACAAAGACTCATTGGTCGGCTATGCTTTTTCCAGTTGTGGTGGCGGCGTCGCCTGCTGCGACTGCTCCTCCCATCTCACCTGCGCTGTGGTCCCCTCCGACTTCCTCCTCGCCTCTCCCGGTGCCCCCTCCGACTCCCTCCTCACCTGCTTTGCCTGTCCCTCCACCTGCCTCCTCACCCCCTGCAAGGTCTCCTCCAGCTCCAGCCCCACAATCGCTCCTCTGAAGGCCGCCTCTTGCCCACTGCGGTTCCCTCTGGCTCCCCATTGTCCCGGGACCTTTCCCTCTGTGCCTCCCTTGTTTGCTCTACGTCCATGGTGTCTCCTTTACTGGTCTGCCTGTTGCCGTTTCCTGTCTTGTGTCAGGTTTTGTCTTGGCTTTTGCCCTTGTGCTTGTTTCGGTCCTGTTCCCTGTGCCCCGATGATAGTCTTGTCTGGTTTTCCAGGTTCCAGGTTCGTCTTGTTTCCAGTTCCATCCAGCATCCAGTCCATTGCTCCCCTTAAGGCACGCCTTTGGGGGGGGAGAGGGGGGTTCTGTCACCAGTAAACTGGAGAACCTGGTGAAAACCCCACAATAACATGGGAAGAACATGTAAACTACCCTTGACTGACTATGTGGCCATTATTTTTCATAGGATTCCAGTTGGCTCTTACTGTCCAGACTCAAGCAATGTCAAGGCTGATGATTTTTCCTGACAATTTGAACCATCTACCTCAACCTGTCATTATCCTACCCAGCTCCTATGTTGTATAACCAAACAGATGGAAAACAACAGATTCCATTCAAGAGGCCCTACGTTGTTAACCTGTAAAATGGAACCCAGCAATGGACAAGCATTGACAAGTTTCAACAGATTGGACAGTTTTGGATGGTGGCCCTTGATCAACACCAGATGGTTGTCCTAGTGCAGCAGAAGTTTCCAGGCAGTTGCCTCCGTCCCACACATTATTCCACCCTGAGAAGAAAGTGTGTCTCAACATGAGACATAAGCACATAGATCATTTTGCTTACCGGCTGCTGTTATCATACACCTTCCTTGCCTCCTCCCCCACCTGATGCTGACAGAGAACAGGTTTACTCATTCCATGGACTGGTAGGGATATGGTCCAAAGGAACAGTCCTGGGTTCCAACGAAATACCATCTTGACCCTTCTGTAACCCTTCTGTAACTTAACACCATGTCCATCGTGATCGAAGTCTCCTGCCTGGACTTCATTCTAGTGCATAGAGTGCCACCTATAAAGGATGTGCTCCTTTAACAGTTACATCCAACTAGTCCTTGCAGTATCCAGTTTCGAACCAGATATGCTCCCTAAGTTTGTATTTAAGTCAATTTGTAGGCCAGTTGGAACAGGTACATAAGATTATTTAGCGTCAGTCAGTCAAATGTTAGTCTTACTATATAACATATATTTTACCTTTCAACGCACATAAAATACTTAAGAAATTCTTTCAAATACACTAAAATATCTTTAAAATTATAATACAGTATAAAAATACTACTACTACTACTACTACTAATAATAATAATAATAATAATAATAATAATAATAATAATAATAATAATAAATATTATCGGTCCTGAACAGTCTAGAATCAACTGAAACACCGAATGTATCTTTCGGCGGAAAAAAATATCTATTTTACAGTGCCGCATAAGGTTTTTCTCGATGCTGTCCCATCTGAACACAAACATTTAAATGGGTAAAATGAGGAACTATTGCTACCTTCAAGCCCTACTCGGAAGATGCGACTAGGGAGCAAGGGAATCATAATTACAAAATGACGCGTGTTGAAGTGGTTAAGTCGGAGCGAATCGGAGACGATAAGAAAGCTACTTTGTTTGCAACGCCAAAACGCATAGGTACAACTCATAATCACTTCATTATAAATGCAGGCTAATGGTCGTATTAAAAATAGCTAAGCTGCCTTTTTTTAGTAAGTTTACCAATATATAAAAAAGATTACCAGCATGTATATCGATATCTGCCATCTTGTAATCAAAAAGACATAATACTAAATAGTATACATTGTTGCTGCCTGGGTAACCAGCTACTTATCAAATACGGACAAAAAGCTATGAAAATTTTTTGAAACCAATTAATAACAATCAACATTCTCATCAACATTTTTAATTTGTTGTACTAATTAAAAGAATGAAAAATAACGTTATTCACCAGCTGCCATTATTTTAAATCAATATTTCTGTCCCAGAATATGAAAAATACACTGAAGTTTCTGGTTTCGATTTTATTCTTAGCGAAATATCGATTGATACTGTTTTTCTATTTCGTTCATTGAATCGGTCCCCAGGTAATACGTAGTAATAAAGGTGCCTGTATGTAAGACTGCACTGTACCTCAAGTCGACGAATCGCATAATGTCGTCACGCGCGTCACAAAATAGTGCTTGCATTCGTTACTACTAACCATTGTATTTATCCCGATTTTTTTGTATAATAAGCTTTATGGCCGTCTGTTTATAAGTACGAGTAAGCCGTATGTTCCTACCCCGGTGACTGCATGTAAGGGTCTTTTCCTGACAGAGGCTTTTTGTGAAGTGTTGAGCGAACTCCTTACTTAATTGTGACTTGCTATGCTTCTGCCACTGGTTTAAGAATTGTCTATCTTCCTGACATTGTGTTCTATATCTGATTTGAACTTGACCTTGCCATGGGTTGGTCCCCAGTCCTGGGTTATTCCCTGCTTTGCACCCGTAGCTCTACCCCCCCTAAGTGCACACAGAAAGTTGATGGATGGATGGATGGATGGATGGGTTTGGACTTGGTGTTTGCTTAGCCATGAAGTGAATGAATTCAGCCTAGGTTTTGACCCCAGTTTTCAGATTACTTTATGGTGCTTGCATTTCTTCGACTGAATCGTTAAAAATACTTGCTCTGCACTTAGATCTTGGAGCTCTTTTATTACAACGTGATTCTCTGGACATACATTGCAGCCTACAAAAATTAAACATTATAGACATATCAGTAATTTGTCTGTCAAGCTAGAGCGATCTTTTCTATACAGCATCGACTGTGTTGGCAGTCAAAAACCTGGCATGCCTCCAGTCACCTCTGATCTGTAAATAACACAATAGGATTGTCGATTCACCCGTCTGTTATTATGGAAAGGAAAGTTTCCACTTAAAGGATTATCTGAACACGGGTAAATTATATGGAAAAAATGAAGGGTGAGACAGGTGAACATTCCAATCCTTTTATGCTTTTTGTTACATCCTGGCTCCTACTACCCAGCAAGGATAGTGGCATCAACAATTAACGTGTCTGCCTTAAATGGCTGGAACCTCTGAGAGCTTGAGGCTGTTCTGGCATCATAAAAGAGCACCAAGGTGGCGAAAGGAGGAATTCTGATAACCACAACATGCAGAGATTTTCCTGGTTTCTTGCACAAAACTGCATTCTGGCCATGGAGACAAGTGATGCACAGTGTATTTTGGGATCCCTGGGTTGCATCACAACAATAGGAGAGAAAGCAGGAAGACAGAAAGAAGCAAATGAAAACTGAGTGTTGACTGTTTATCACAGCTAGTCGTGTACCGCGTGCATTTTGTTTATGTTATACAACTGCTGTATACATTTTGGAAGCATTGTTATTTAGACAGAGCCCTTTAAAGAAAATGGGGATATGTAAAGCAAACTGGTAAGTCTGTAATTTTGGTTACCAGTTCAGTATTTATGTTTCTGCATTTTAAAATATAAAGCTCCTATATAACCCACTGCCCTCACTTTGCGTAAACATAGTTTCTGTTTCAAAGCATGTGAGAATGATGGAAGAACAGTGGTTTGCAATTCATTGGTTTTTATAGCCAGCGATATCACTAATCCTGCTGTGCTTGTCGTTTTTATTTGCCAGATTCTAGAACAATCTTCTGTCACATCTAATATACCCCAATGCAATCAGGAAGAGTAGGTGAGGCATCGCCTTCACAATGAGGACAGGGGCTACTGGATTTAAATAGTCCCTGATCCTAAGAGAGCCAGCACCAGCAAAGCTTAGGGAATTAATGTCACGGTCCATGTTTTTTCCACCTTAACCTCTAGGGCTTCTCTTCTTACGACATGCATACTTTCCTGAGGAGACCTAATTCTTTAAGGTTAACTTGAATCCAAACGCCACAGCAGGTCCTGCTTAGTTCTTAAGCTCACTTCTAACAGAGCTTGATGGTGAAGCACATTGGCAAAAAAACATGAGGCGGGTGACAGTCCGCGTTGTGATATATGTAATATATATTGTAATATAACGTTGGCGCTTCATTCACAAAGTTGTAAAGAACATGTACTATGCAATGGTCTGAAATTTGCTGGCAATTCTTTGAAACGTACAAATTTGTGTTTAACAACCCATATTATAAGTACAGTAACAGGCCTGTCCTCAATGCTGATTGGCTTAGACACTTTTGAGGCCATTCACTATTCCCTGATGATGTAATGCTTGTGACACAGCTGCCCAGTTACTGCCTCGGGAGCTGAAGCCTGTAATGTAAATTTACTATATTTAACTGTTCTGGCATAAACAGGAGTTATTTTAAGGTTTTCTAGTTAATAGGTTGGTAGCAGAATATGCCTTATTTGCCCATACGTGCAACTGTTTTTAAACCAGTTTTACCTGGTTGTCAGATGTGGTCAGGAGACAGTGGCAGAAATGAGTTGGTGTGATGGGTCATAAGCAGTAGGTCACATTCCTTACTTGCAGTTTTCACATGCATGCATTAGGGAGGTCAGTGACTGCCCGGGGGGCTCTGTCATGTAGGTCACGTGTCCTCCTCCCATTCCTGTACCTGACAGCCCCCAGATAGTTCCACAGAGAAAGCTGGGCAAACTTTTCCTGCAGTCATCCATGAAGAAAATGAGAAACGAGAAACGCACACAGAACGGCGTAACATTCACTATAAACTTGGTAAATACGTGAAACATTGCAGGGATGCTGACACACTAACAAATGAGGGAGACATTTGTCACATTCGGTGAAAATGGTTGAATTAGGAACATTTATGGCAAAAGGTCCATCCAACCGTCCACCTTACTTGGCTGAAAGAAAAATATAATATAGACATAGGCACATTAACGTGGTCTTCATATATAAAGTTTAATTGAGACCCCTGTGCATGAAAGTGCCCCTCAATTCAGGAGCCTCACCCTGGAAGCCACGCCATCACAGGACACACACACTATGGCCAGGTTAGAGATACTAATTCACCAAAACTGTATACATTTATCCTGTGGCAGGAAACAGGAATACTGCAGCGAGTCCCTTGCGAATGGAAAGAAAACATGTTTTCGTGCCAGAGGCACGATTCAGACCCAAAGCCCTGCAGAAGCAGTGCTACAATACTGCCCACCGTGTCACATATTATGCGATGTTTCTGGAAGCTACTCATTGCTTCCCAATAAGGTGCACAAATGTTGATTTTAAAACTGTTTAGCATTCAGTCAATTATTATCAATTATTTACAATCGTGTTTATGATTTTGCACTAAATCAAGATCAAATAAATTACACACACAAAATCAATATCAAATCTTTATGATATTATATATACATCCTTCTGGATATCTATTTATATCTGGATATTTCTATTTATATTCATGCTAGTCAGTTTTTAGATTTTCATTTTATCCAGTGCGTTTGCTTTCAAACACTGAGGAGTTTATTGAATTGCCCGCCTCGCTATCCGGCTGTGTCACATCGCCCTCTGCTGACAATTATTTGTAAATCAAAGCATTTCTTTAGACATCCGTAACGTGTCAGTCTTTGCGCATTTGCACGACGTGCCTCTTTACAGGTGATACTTTACTTTACTCTAACTTCATCCCCCCAGAATTTCCCAGAATTACCCAGGAGTTCAGAAAGTTCCTCCCAGCTTCAACCCAGGAAGCAAAGGCCACAAATAGCGTTCCATCCTGACCCAAGTGACCTCATGCCCTCATGCCATGTTCCTCTTAGCTTCATTTCTGGCTTCTTAGTTGACACAGCTGACTACAGAAAACCGTAATATTACCAATCCTCCCTCTGCCACAATCTGGGGAACAGATTCTGCCACATGGACCGCTTGGCAAGAAAAAAACAAAGACTGTGTTCCAGTGGAAAATGATGACAAATAAACAAATAAACATTAGAGAACAGATTGATAAGACTGTAGTGGAACCAGGGGACCGGATCATTTCAAGTTGAAGCTTCTGGCAGCAACTCTTCTATTGGAACCTTCCCGAACAAAATAAAAACTACTTTCATCTGTGCAGGAATGGCAAACAAAAAAGACAATCTGCACATCACCTCCACTAGTTCTTCAGCACCTTCTGCATGTAAATGGATCTTTACAGCCGATAGTATTGCTTTAGTCCACTTTTGACGATTTTGTGTGGTATCTTTTTTGGAACTTTAACGGACTTCATTGAGGAGAGACAACTCAGCAATGGAAGGAGATGCTGAGATTCAATCCCCAGTTTCCGTGCGAAATCAGAGGTTCTTCTGTGAGTATCAAATTGTACTTGACGCGTTGGACAATATTGTTTTCTACTTCCGATAATTTTGCCTCAAAGGGAACTTTCATTTATTTCTTTCATGCATTTGAAGCACGACAGGAAAATATAAGCATACTACCAAAGGCAACTTTCCTGATTATTGTAGCTTCTATATGTACAACATTCTATATATATATATATAGACCTCAACCCCACCAGTGTTCAAATCAAACTCACATGCTTGCCGTCTATCATAGTGAACTATCATAGTTTAAATGGAGTCTCTGTCCAAGGTAATGACTTTTCCCGCAGCAAACCTGGACCCCATTCTCTGAGGTCACTCCCCTTTCCAGGAACATCTGGCATCTCCTACTGGTTGACACTGATCCCCTGCGTTGCAGCATAAGTGTCTGAAGCCCAGATCTGGCACCACATTTGTATCCCTCAAACAAACTATGATTCACAAATGGCTATAACAACATACACAAGTATTTCTGCATTGCACACTACATAAAACAGTACATAACAGGGTGGTTGTTGTGGCGATTGCTTTTTTTTTTAGATTATAATGGATAAAAAGCAGCTGTTTTTGACCATGATACTTTACACATGTGGAGGTGTCTTTAACACAAGCAATTCCAAGTAAATGCTAATCATTGATTCGTTGAATCAATATCACCACAAGGACATTGTTTATAAGAGGGGAGATATTGCTCTAAAGTCACAGTTAATCATTTTCCTAAAACCTTATTTTAAAAATGACGCATTGCTTGTTTTTAAATGCAATGTTAAATATTGGCTATATAAAGTATTCTGCGTTTTATATTTGCTGTTAATGAAAACACTGAAAAAAAATTGCATGAACTGTTATCTGCAGTTATTTTTGTTCTCATACATTTTTCTGTGACTGACAAAGAACAGACTTCTTACTAGCAATGGCAGTAATATAAAATTCTGTACTTTTCAGTCAAATATTAGATCTATGGAGTGTTTATTTACGCTGATGAGACTGTTTTTGTCTTAATATGCAGATCCCAGATCTTCTCATATGTATATATATTAAACAATACTATCATTGATAGAGACTGAGAATTGGGTTATCACAGTAAAATATCATGCACTCCAACCAGAACTCCAAAGGAAATAAGCTAGTAATCTGATTTCTATACAGAAATAAATGAACTTAAATAAATTAATACTTAGATAATAACTTATAAATAAACTTAGATAAATTTCATCTTTTGACACAAGAAATTCATTTTAAAAAAAATTGTTGCTGCGGTGCCATATATGGCTGTTCCTGGCACCAGACTCACCTGCGGACTGAAGCTGTCCCATCTCTGGCTAGCAGCACGGCACGCCGACTAGTTACCCTGATGAGCAATATGGCTGCGCTCCCTCAGCCGGTCTGCGCGGCTGGAGGCATCTATATATACCTCCTCCGGAGGGCCACGGCGGCGGTAACCCAGGACCCCGAGCCAATGGGAGGAAAACATATGCAGGGAGCCATCTGCAGTGGAAGAAGTAAATCCTGTAAGATTTCAGGGGGGAGAAGGTGTCCAGCTGCCCCTGGGCTTTGGTGAACAGATGCACAGATCCAAGCGGGAGTCACAGTCTGCAGCCCGGCCTGTCGACCCCCTGCAAAGGCTACACCTCCCCATGCATGGGGGGGGCTACAGCTGGATAGCCCGCTGCTTCCAAAATGCCGACCGGAGACGGTGTCACGGTGGGCCTGGTGCCTGGATCTACGAGAGCATGGGGCATGAGACAGGAGATGCCGTTCCACTGCATGACACACGCTCACACGCACTCACGCACACTACGGGTAGTTTAGAAACACCAGTTAACCTACTTGCCTGTTTTTGAAATCAGAGTACCTACAGGACACCCATGCGGGGGAAACACGCAGGCTCCACACATGCAGCTGGGAGAGAGATTTTAGCAGTTATATATAACATTCTATAGTACAACTTGGGTGGTACCAGCTAGGACACCATAAAGGGAGGGAGGGGAGTTAGCAAACTTCAAGAAAATTCTAAGATAATTGGATTGATCTGGGTTGGGAACCCGATATAATATGCTTTCATGGGGTACAAAATCTCCAGCAGTACCCTTGCATGAGTACAGAATCTGCTGCCCGAACATAATACATTTATCTGAACTGATCATTTTTGGAGTTTATCTTAGTCCGTTGCAGTTCAGCTTGTTCCCTATGGGGGCAGTATTGAGTAACTCCCCCTGTCTGCGTTCATTGTGAATAGACAGTAGGACTGCTACCTCATCAGCCTGTATGGCAAATACCAGCTAGGAAGGTGACAGGCAACCCTTTTGCATTTCCCCCATTTTCTCTTGCTTTCCCCCTTCCCCATCCAGCCATATTACCCTATGAAGGGACTTAGTGATCACCCTCCCCCCCCACCCCGGAGTAATCAGGCCAGAGCTGTAAGCTCTCCATGGGCCTGACTTTGATGTGTTTATGTGGATGGACACCTGCAACAGGACACAGAATGGACTCAAGTATGGCTATTCCGAGGGTGGGGGGGCGTAATGGATATTTACAGTTTTATTTCTTTCTTATCATACCTCCCTGCTGGACAAAATAGCCAAAATCCTAATAAAACATATAATACAACGGATAACCAAATCTGACAAACTTTTTTGTAACAGGGTATGCTTAAGCAAGCCATATTCATGAAAAAAACATCTGAGATTGGTGTTCAAGAATTTCAGTGCAAAATCACGAATGAATACTCTTCATTGACTGAATAGGACAGGGTTAATGCAGTGTTTTCCAATCCAGTCTTCGGACACCAACATTTGGTCCATGTTTTTGCTCCCTCTCAGGTCCCCGCCAAACAGTCCACATTTTTGCTCCTGAGCTGGGATGGAGCAAAAATGTGGAATAGCTGTGGGTCCTTCAGAACCGGATTGGGAAACACTGGGTTAATGGACTCTCTACTCCGCTACACACCTCATTGCTCCAGTAAAACAGTCCCTGCTTCTCAGGTTTTAAATAGATCCTCTTAAATTTCTCCACGACCATCCTCCACCCCTATGCAGCTACCCTATGCCCCCTCTTTATTAACCATAAAGTCGTATATGGGCTGCATGACAGCTCAATGGGTAGTGCAGTTGTCATACACCTCCAAAGTTGTGTGATTCATTTCTGTCCCCCAGGTTTGTGCATGGAGTTTGCATATATTCCCTGTGTTTGCAGGCTGTCGCTGTGAATACTCTGGTCTCACCCCCAGCCCCCAGATCAAAATATGCAGTTACGTAAACTGATGACCCTAAACTGCCATGGTGTGTGAATGTGTGTGTGACACTGTGCTTAAGGTTGACTGACGTCCCATCTAAAGCGTCCCCTGCCCTGTGTCCTGTGTTTCCCGGAACGGGCTCCGGGCTGATAGTGACCCTGTGTTGGATAAATGGTTACCAAAAATGAATAGAGGCAAATCGGTTATGTTACTATAATGCACTGAAATCATTATACCTGCTAATTCAGCACAATATCACTCTTCATTTGTTGGCTTTGATTTTGCCCATGACCCTGTACTAGATACATGGTTATCTGATGGCTGAAAAGCTTTGTATTGCAATTTCATGTCAATTTATTTATGGTTATCTGATGGCTGAAAAGCTTTGTATTGCAATTTCATGTCAATTTATTTAGCAGACACATCTGTCCAAAGTTGCATCAATTTTTGAGAAGGGAGCAGTTAGACAGTCCCCGGAGCATTTGGTGGTTAAGGGCCTCCTTCAGGGGCCCCAATGGTAAAATCACTCTGCTGATGCTGAGATTTGAAACAGCAGCCTTATGAACACAGGCACGGCATGCTAGTCCACAGGGAGTCACACGTCATCAGGGCATATCATGGCAGATTCAGGAGGCCAAACAGTTTATAGGGGCCCCAAAGAAATGTAACGCCAGGGCCCAGTCAGAAAGTCTACCATTGTGCGGCGGTATTCCTATTCTCGTTTAATTTTTAACTTTGTGAGATCTCACCTGGTACTTGTGACGCTCAGCATGGTAGGTCGGTATCATCAGCTGGTAGCACCTACATGAGATATTGTTGGTAGAGATTCTGGCCAGGGCCATTCACTCAGGCTGTCATAATCCCTCCGCCATTGACAAGCTGCCGTCCCACCTGACATGAATGAAAGTCGCCCTGCAGGACCCCTGACACCCCCCCCCGTGTGGTCCTGGACGTGGCATATGTGTGCAACAGCTGCAGAGGGACGTCGCTAAGCGGCTCTTCTGCCATTCTGGGACCAAAGCTAAGACTCCCATTCGCAATCTGCCCTAATCACAGGATGCATGTTCCTTGCAGAGGCTGGGGCTGGCGGGGTGACCGTCTGCGCAGTCGGGCCATCCTACACGCATGACACCAGGACATATGTTTACGCGGATGAGAACTCATACTCACTCATTCATGTTTTAAGTATCCAAGACTGGGTGAGATATTGTTATTTTGAAACCTTTTTGACTGGATTTCACAGTCTTATGTCTTAATTAACATATGCAATGTTTTACATGTCTTATACATTTATATTTTATATCTTATTGTTTTACCAGCAGAAACATTATTTCACTATATAATCCCTGCATCACAGAGCAGAGATGGCAAAAAATATATACTTTAACTTGATTTAATCTGAACACTGTATCTTCTCCACTATAAACAGGAAAATAATTTCAAATACTGTCTATAAAGCAACACTTTGTCTTTCTTTAAAATAATCTCCAGCTAGCCTCCATTTACGGCCTGGTGTTCTGTGTCCCCCATGCAAAAATACAGAATCAGAGCACACTGGAATATTGTGAGCTCATATTCATAATGATCCTGAAAGTACAGCTTAGCTATCCAGTCTAATTGTACTACCTATCTGACTAGGATTAGCCTAGCCTGCACATATGCTCTTTGTGTGAACAGACCCCTTGCCGGGTTCCAGAGAGTCATCTTGGACACCAACTGGGCCTTAGCATATTAGCATAGCTTTTCCGGAAAACAAAGTCAGCTTTTACTCTATTATTAGAACATTATCTACATTCACAGTAGCAGAAATAGAGGTTTTATAATGTATATTATACTTATTACCAAACTGATGCATTTGAAAACTTTACATTAAAAATAAAGAAAATAGTTTTGCTTTCCTTTGATTACTGCTGTTAATTTATATCTGACAGTTATGGACAAGCCCTGTTTACCTTTTTAATGAATTATATTTCAGAACCAATCAATCATTTATTTAGCAGGGTTTCAACCGCACGGTTTATAGAGTTCTTTACATGCATATATATGTAAATGTTTTAATGTTAAAGTTTATTAAAGCAGAAATTAATAGTGTCAATCATTATTGATCGCTTATTATTATTATTATTATTATTATTATTATTATTATTATTATTATTTGGGGGACTGGTTTTTTTTTTCATTCCAGGTATGATTACTACAGTCTAATGTCAGTGGCGAGCGGCTAGTGTATCTTTGAGGCTTTAACCACTAGTACTGATGTTATCCCTGCAGAACTGGTAGCATTAATTTAATGTTCATTGGAAGAGAAACAATACCGAATGAGGTGAAATTAGTACCAAATAATAACCTGTCTGTGCTTGTGCTTTTTATATTCCTGGAGTCAATGGAAACTAAATGTGTTATGTTTCAATTATGTATACCCCCTAGCCTGCGGCAAATTTGGCGCGCGGGTGTGGTGAGCTACGCAGCACGAGCAACATTTTAATTAATCAGCTCTGCCAAGAAGAGAATGAGTAAAACACGGCGGTGTTTATAAAGACTTTAAAAATATTTAACAGGAATAAAATTTGGTTGGGTAATAACCAAAGGAATTAACCTTAGCGTTTTATTACCTTTCTGAACCCACTTCCACCCAGTCGGGTTTGGCCGAACTAAGTTAGAGCTGTAACTCAACGAGTCCAGTGTCCTGCACATTCAGGTTCAACTAATATTAGTGGAAACAGGCTTCACAAAAAAGAGACACTGACTCTCGGGAACATTTTATACGGGGACAGTCAGTCTCTGCATGTAACTTCTTTATTTACAGACAACGTTTTGCCACAACAGTCCACGGAGAGAAAATATGTGTTGGGGTAGCCGATAATATAATATTAACTAATGTTTCTCAAGTACTCTGAAAAAGCACACAGGTTTGTTTTCGGACTTGCTCGACGCAGAAACGTGATAATTTAATTGTGACGAAACTGGTAATAAAAACGAAACCGATATATCCAGTTCACATAGTGATGCTCTAACACCTTTTTAGTATTTTCTCGGAAAATGTTGGGAACCTCAGTTAGGCCCATTTGCCTACATATTAAGGACAACTGGAGCAAATATACAATTGAAAGGCTACAGGGCGTCCAGCATGGAGGATGAGGTCGTGAACTCGTAGCTCACCACCATCAAAATCTGGTGATGCGGTTTGCTTTAAAACAAAAATCAGAAACAGCCGTTTTGGCGTGTTTTCCTTTAACACTAAACATAAAGAACACAATGACATAATTAAGCCTGCATGTTTTGAGAAAACGTACGCAGTCATTTTCAATACGTAAACAAGAAGCACAAAACTAAAACTGTTGTTCTGTGGTCAGGAAAAAAAAATGTCACGTTTATTTAGAATAGAGATTTTGCAATGACACAGCGCATAACGAACAAACGTCCGTCCCGGGATTGCGAAGCGCTCTCTTTCGCTCGCGGGAGGCTCGTCCGCTGCTTGCGGGCACATTCCTGAGGGCGCTCCGGTTCCCGGCCCCAGTGCGGGGAATCCACTCCGGGTTTTGCGGTTTATCACCACGTCTTGCTAGACCGCGTGCTGAGATGAGGGCAAGATTCAGCATCCCTCGCCACACACGCAGCCTTACTGCACACGAAGACTGTGCCATTTAACCCTAACTTCGCTCCGAACTTTAATTTTCTAGTAAAATTAACGGCAACCGGTCGAAAAGTATGGTGACAAATATCTGAGCCTTGTCTCACATCACTATTATTATTATTATTATTATTATTATTAGTAGTAGTAGTATTAGTAGTAGTAGTATTAATAATATTAATAATATTATTATCTATGGCATATTTGATATGATTTCTGTTTTATGTTAAATATATGTAATGTTTTGCCCCTTTCCATACACTTTCCTACAAGACTATTGCTCGCTGTCTGCAGCGCGGTGAAGTCCCATAGCCGCAGCAAGAGCTTTTTTTTAGAATAACAAAAAGTGAACTTCCTGTTTCGGGGTGGTCCACGGAGTCTGAGAAAGAGAGAGGGAAGGAGAGAGAAAGAGAGAGGTCCTTTGCACATACTTCTTACCTCGACTTACGGGACTCGGTTAGCGAATGTGGCTCGCATTTTTTTGCACTCATCGCCGGTTTTTTTTCCTCCAACTCCGGGGAAAGTTTTCAAGGGAGCGGGATCCTAAGACCATAAGGCGGAGAGCGTAACTGAGGAGGATCCAGTAAGGTTGCGCGTAACCTAGCAGTCCTCTATCTGCATCTAAGCTTGGTGCCAACACGAAAAGTAAAAGGGGGCTTTATTGGAAATTCTCTAACCCCCAGCGGGACGCACGCCGCCTTTTCTCCAAAATTCTCTCCGAGAAACCTGAATTTCCTGGGATCAAGTCGAGGCCATCAACAGATGTAGAAGATAGCAACTCTCATCTGAAGGTAGGTTATGTTAACTTTTTATACTGTGGTGTGTGCACTTTTCCGTTCGGCATACGTTTCTGTGTAAATGACCTGTTCCAAGACGTTATATGCTGTCTAAGAACATTTTGCAATCTATAGTGAATAGGTAAGTAGTTGTACAACTTTTTAAGTACATGCTTTATGTTGGGCTATTGTCAGATTGGTGACAAATGGAGCGATGATCGTAAAGAAAGAGTATACGTGTGTTGATTAAGTGCGGTGTTTGCGCGTTGATTAGCAATACAAACATGCGTATATTATAGCGAAGTTTACAATAACACTTGTAGATTATATAAACATAGACACACATACGCACGACAAGGCGAAAACACCTTTTATGGAAAACAAGAAACGATTATGTCTCTTGGTGTGAACTGAATGACAGGTTGGACGAATTGCTGGAAAAATCATTGCTATTATTGCACAGCCAACATAAATATTCGTACAACGCTACAAAAAGTCTCTGAGGATGGTGCGGAGAAGATGCTCCCTTCAGTCAATCTTTGTTTTCTTCCACTTTTCTACATTATAGTTTAATTTGTTGGCAGCGGCGTACAGTACAGTAGATGCACCAATTACATATAATCACCAATTTAAACCTGCAATTAAGCAGATTTTACTAATTGAAAACCTTCATTTTTAAAAAGGTAATTATACATTTTACCAAGAGTGTTTGGATCATGCCGTATTTTGTTTTGCGTTCATTTATTTGCAATAGTGTTTAGTGAAAAGTAATATTATTTGAATAGTTTGAACAATCCACATAAATATTTTATGCTCTTATTTTAACACACTAAACCTAAAACAGTGTTTTTCCCTTACCCAATAAAATGTTGAGCTTTAAATTTTACGCAGTTCTAGTACATTTTAATGAGCAATCTCTGCGCTCAGCGGGATTTCCCGGGGATGGTCACATTAGGGATTCGGCCCCACGCGTGTCGAAGCTGGTAGAATTCCTCCAGAGGTCTATGGCCTGCTCCCCTAACAGCTGTTTCTTGTAACCTGAAATACTTGAGCTCCCAATATCTTCTGCAAATGTCGGTATCTGTCAGGATTCACCGGCTAACTGCTTTATCTATGCTGACGTCTGTAAAATTGTTTATTATTTCAGAAAAAAAGGTCGTAATACATTTCGCAGTAAAGAAAAGGGAATGGGGAGCGTGAAAGTAACTGTTTTCCACTCAAAAGTATGCAGTTTTGGCAAATGTATTTTAGATTAGAGATCCCCTATTTGTTTATATTGTGGCGTACAGTTTGTTCAGTACATCTGGAATTGGCTGTCAGATTCTTTGGCCACAAATGCGTAAAAGTCTACTGCTTTAGCAAATCTACAGAGCAAACAAGGGCCCCGTAATGTGATCCATTTCATGGCAATTTGAAAATACCCCTTAAATATTTTCCTAAGGAGGGATAAGCTGAAAAGCTAACCTAAACTTTACTGGCTATTAAAATCATACACGCTAGCAAACCCAGCCATGTATTTTTAATGGTCGATTGTAATAAAATATGTCTGCAGTGACAATTTCCCTCGAGTAAGAATATGTAAATAAATAAGACATCTATTTGTACGACTTTGTAAGGAACCAGCAATTGTTTTGTAAAGGTTTGTCTGGTGACAAATGTTCTTCAGCTTGTTGAGAATTCATCTGGTGCTTTTAAATCTGGCCACTTTAGTTATAAGAATTAAAAACGTGAAATTTGAAGGTGCCTCTTGATGTTGGGTACGTGTAAAGTGACGCAGTCGCATGGGCATCTGCTGTGTTTTTCTTTCCCTCTTTACCCTGCTGGTGTTTCCCAGTACGTCACACAGTCAGATGGCATGGCCTCCGTTTCATCGAGTCTAGTGCAAGCGAGTGGCATTTCAAGTGCCAGGGTCGGGATCCAACTCACCTATCCTCACGAGTATCTCTTTGAGAGAATTCATACCTAGAGCCTACTCAGCTCCTGGTTATCGTATTTTATGACCAGGGTAAATAAGCATGCCCTTACTTAATTATGTGGCCCCTTTTGTCCCCAGCCTGCTCTTCTGCATGTGTCTTGCCTTTTACCTGGGGGGGGGGGGGTTGCCTTGATGGTTTCTGCAGGTGTGCGATCTGCCGACTTTCTGTGTGGCAGCCCTTGGAAGTGGAAGTCACAGTCCATTCCAGGTTTTCCAGGATGTCCTGGTGCCTGCATGGCATTGCATGAAAAGGAGCCCCCGCTGTCCAGTGGGAATGGGTGTTCCTCTGAGAAATGAAAATATTTTGGCATCAGAAATGACACTTATTTAATGCCCAGGCCCTGTGTTACTTTAATGTAATTCTGTATGCCCTGATCCACTGAGTGGATTCACTAAAATGCATTTTAGATTAGGCTTAAAAGTCATTTTAAAGTCTTTTATACAGCTCTTGAAGATCACAACTATGTTTTTTGATCTTTGCTGGTCTTGACAGTACTTTAAAAAAAAACACCTCCAAATAATTTGCATGTTCTGAAACCGTTGGTCTTCTTTCCATTTAATGTTTTAATGTTTTAATTGCTCTGTGAAGGAGGGTGCTCCTTTTCCAGCGTGGTGTTTATTGTACATGACCCAAGAATTTGCTCTAAAAAGAGAAGGACCTGGAAACGCCTGAAGCCCGGCCCGTCATTTGGGCCGGGAAGAAAACTGCGAAACCTTCACCGCAGTCCAACTTCAGAGCTCCTCAAAGGGAATAAAGTCAATGTCCGTTATTTATTTTATAAAACTCCATTATGTGCAGCTTAGTTTCCCATCCAAAGAGATGCTTCAGATGAAAAATGAGAGGCTTTTCCATGTCGGCTCTTCAAAGCTGTACAGTGGTCAAGTGTACAACTTTATGTATCATCTCACATTTATTCCGTCAGACACAAAGTTACAGTGCTGAGCTCGTCAGCCCCTGGGAAATTGGCGGCAAACTTTTGAATAAAACCTTTGAAACTTTTGAGCATGAAACTTTTCAAGCTGCTATGTAAAGGTTTTATTCTAAAGCCACAAAATTTTCGTTTTCGTGCTCTATGGAGGACATTTGTTATTTATGTCTAGATTGTCCTATTCTTGCTTATATGGTTAACTTCTGTTGGGCATCTTCAGAAAACATCACCTAGAGGTGATCTCACAAACCCCACATAGGACTCTGATTCACACTTGATTTTGCTGAGTGGGTAAAATATCCCTTGTCCACAAGAAAATCCCAATAAGGGGACTGTGTCTCATGGAAACTAACAGATTAATTTGAAAGCCTGCAAATCAAATATTTATCTTAGTTGCTGTAAACAAACATCTCAGGAATTGTATATATATATATATATATATATATATATAAGCAGT
>JAODKE010000138.1:2144031-2170787 GCA_026779605.1 Mormyrus hasselquistii
AATCCGGGTAGGACTCTCCACATAGGAAACTCTGCATGGCAGGGTGACACATCATAAGTAGACGATATAAAGATTAGGGGGAGGCTGTGAGCGCTGGGGCTGAGCGAATGAGAAGGAGAGCCAGGGAGCTGAGAAGTGGCACTAAGGAAGAGAAGGATCAGGATAAAGGAGTAAGAGTGAAAAATGTATACACCGCCCCCCCCCCCCGGCGATCGCGGGGCAGCTCAGATGGACCCCAGAAATCCCGGGAATGTCGCGTCACAGCCAGACTCCCCCCTGTCACACCAGCCGTGACATGCAGCGGCACTTGCAGGGACTCTCCTTTACAAACTACAAAGGGAGGGGGAGCAAAAACAAAAACAATGTTGGCGCCCTCTTCTGGTCACATGTGAGCATCACAGCGGAGGGTCATGGACAAATGTGTAGTGAATAATGGAGCTCAGTCACCAACCTCACCCCTGGGCTTTTTTGTCCCCTGTGTGTTTGACACGACAGCTTGGCGCCGTCGGGAAGACCAACATATAGCGACCTTTCCACGCTGCGGGCACCGCCACACAACGGGCAGCCCCAAGATGGCCGCGCCTTGTACCCCCTGACCCCTAGCATGACCCCAGGGTCGTGCATGGACCCCTACATGCGGCCCATGCACGGCCACCCCTCAAATGGCATGCTGGGCTACCGCGGCATGCAGGCCGCTGATGGTGAGTGTCCAGGGGGTATTTCCTTATGACGGAGGTACATTTCAACCCCCCCCCCCCACATTAGTCCATTTTATGCGATATTCTGCCACCCCAGGTATGCAGATAGTGGATTATAATATAACAAAACCATGCCGATTAAAGTAAAGAACCGATGATCTACAGCCCATAGGGGGCAGTGTGTTAGGATGCTGTAGGCTCCAATTGCTTTTAGATAAACGTCTGCTAAATAAATGTCATGTAATGTGAAGTCCACCCCTTTGCTCGTCCTTTTGCCTTCCAGGAGGTAACGCTGGGTCTTGCTGCAGCCAGAACAACCTGATGTCCTCCCACAACACCTTCTCTCTGGGTCAGCCAGGCTCTGAGAGCATGGGGGCCGGCGACGGTAAGAGAGCGACATGCGGAGCCGCGCCGGAGCCCTGCGGCGCGCAGCCCAGACTGACTCTGTGGCCCCCGAACCCCTCAGGGTCCCGCTTTTCCACGCCGCGTTCCATGCTGAGGTTGAGCAAGAAGCGAGCGCTGTCCATCTCGCCGCTATCTGACACCAGCGTGGACCTGCAGACCGTCATCCGCACCTCGCCCAACTCGCTGGTGGCCTTCGTCAACTCACGCTGCGGCCCGAACGGCGCCGGTTCTTACGGGCATCTGTCGGTGGGCACCATGAGGTCAGTAGCCGCGCTCTTAGGGCTGTGTGCCCCCCCCCCACTCATGGCTCTCCTGCTTTCCAAGACCTGCATTGGCTCCCCATGAAATTTTGCATCCGATTAAAAATTCCCCCGCTAGCCTACAAAGCCCTCAATCATCTTGCTCTCCTCTTCAGTCTTGATCTTAATCTTTCCTACCAGCTCCCTTTCACTCTTAAATTCACCTCTTCTAGGGTCCTCACTGCTCCTCCTGCCAAACTGCTCACTCTTGGTGACTAGGCCTTCTCTAGGGCGGCTCCTCGTCTTTGAAATTCCCTTCCCTCTGATATCTGTAACTCCCCCTCTCTTCCTCCCAGTCTTCAGATTTCTTCTAAAATCCTTTCTGTTCTCCCAACCTTTCCGGTTACCTTCACCCTGTGTTTTTTTTTCTTTGAATATTTATTGGTGTCCTTGGATCTTGGCGAATCAGATGTATTATTATTATTCTGAAACATTGGGTCATTTGCACGGCAAACCTGAATACCGTCTAAACAGATCTCCGGGAACGATCTCATGCAGATCTCCAAAACGCACTGATGCTGTATCTCCACTTGAGGCATTCATGACCACTGAAGACAGTGGACTATCTCGCTCTCCAAATCACGAATTTATTAACATTCTCTTAGAATCCACCTTTCTCATCTGAAGATCGACATCCCTCTGTCCCCCAGTCCGTCGTTAGGCTACTCCAGCTCAGGAACCTACCAACCCAGACCGCAGGGGAACACGTTCAACTCGGGCACCCCCCTGGGGCACCCGCATGGACCGTGCCACCCAGCTCCCCCTCGGATGGTGCCTCACAACCCAAGGGTCCATGCCTCTCCAAAGCACTGCCACGTGAGACCACTTCTGCTGCTCGCCTGCTGTTTTGACAAAGTGCATAATCTTTCTTAGAAGGTCAACTTCTGTATAAAAATAAACAAATAAAATACAACAGCGTACTACCCTGTGCTAATTATTTTGTGCCAGCTACTAATTATGTTCTACAGTGGTGTCGCTTAAAAAACCAGCCATTATTTATGGTTTTGGGGGGCCTGAGAAGATGGGAGTCACATGTCACTGTCCCATCCTGTGTAGATGAAGACCGAGCCTGTGATGGGCAGTGTGATGGACAACTTGAGTGGGAAGGGCCTGGACGACAGGTCAGAGGGTGACGTGGCCAGTCCATCCTCCACTGGTACCCAGGTACTGTAGGCCGGGTTTCCTGCATGAACCTCCACCACACAACTTGGATTCAGCCAAAGTCTGGTTTAACTTACATCCCATTGGTTACTTGATTGGTCCCCACTGGGTTAGAACAGACCCGTGTACAGAGTCACATCAATGGAAGTTCAAAATGCTTGATCATCACGTGGTACAAGTAGACTTCAGATAGTTCCAGGAAGTACTTGCAGGCGAATTGAATGCATTCAATATACGGAGACAGAACAGTGATTTTGCTAATTGATTGTCAGAAACTGCACTGATTTACGATACAGTGGTGCCTGCGGTTCACGAACACAATCCGTTCCAGGAAAGTGGCTGTGAACCAATTTGGACCAATTTTAAATGGTTTTGAACCAGTTTTTCCCATAAGAAAGCACTGAAATTCGATTAATTGTTAAATAATGTTTTATAGTAAAAACTTAAAAAAAAACAATATAATGTGGCAATGAGCGGACTGAGGCATCGCAGAAGCAGAGAGAGACATGGAGACTTGCCAAAGTCACTCCCGTTATTATCAGTCCTTAACCACTGTATTGTTGTTGTTAATGTTAATGGTTGCATTTCCCTATTGTTGCGTGTGCATTTGCCGTGTCTTGTGTGTAGCCGGTCCGATCCTTGCGTGTATCGAGCATGTGTAAATCTTCTACCGTGTCTGACAACCTTGTGTTTCCCATCTGTGTATTTGGGTTCGGGGCTCGTTGGATGCCTGTTGTGGTCCTTCTATTTACACATACACAGGGCATGCCGGGACATGCGAGCCATGCCGGGACATGTGGGGACATGCGGGGCATGCCGGGACATGCGGGACATGCGGGCCATGCAGGGACATGCGGGGCATGCGGGCCATGCCGGGACATGCGGGGCATGCAGGGACATGCGGGACATGCGGGGCATGCAGGGACATGCGGGCCATGCCGGGGCATGCGGGCCATGCCGGGACATGCGCCCCACCAATGCTACACTAGTATAAAAAAGGAATTTGGTCAAGGAATTTGTTTGTTGACCAAAATTTGTATGCAAACCAATGCATTTTTTTCACAAAATTTTTGGTCGTAGACCACAGCGCTTATGAACCGCAGGCACCACTGTATTTATATAACATAGTGACATTTGGTTATTAAAAAGTCAAATTTGATGCTATTAACAACTAGGGTTACCTGCCTTGTTGGCATACTTTAGGCATACCTTGGTTAAATAGTATATTACTGGTGTTTATTGCTTTGAATTCATTTATTATTATTATTATTATTATTATTATTATTATTATTATTATTATTATTATTATTATTATGTTCTTAAACTTGTAGTGAAGAACAATCATCCTACTGTTTATTGACATGCTTAGAGGGAGGGGAAGGGAAAGAATGTTTCAAAATTCAGATTTGATTAATGTTCTAACTTTAATTTGGTTTTGGGATCCCATGGTAACTGAGGGCCTAAGTAATCTCAATGACTTAATCGCTAATAAACTAATAAACTCAGCAACAAGAATAGCATGCCAAGCAGTTTGTCTGTGCCCTTTCCTCCATGCTGTCCTTGCATTCAGCCTCCAGCATGGTTCGCTGTGCTGCATGGGGACGCTCCAATCGCTCAGATAAAGGGGTACAGATGTGCAGTTTCCCCAGTGTCACGGAGAGGAGGAAAAATTGGTTGGCTCAAGTCAGCAGGAGAAACCTCACTATGAAATATAATTGTATACAAAAATATATGACGTACTCATATTCAAGCACTGCATTCACACATTTCCCACAAAAACCACACCACAGAGAAGCTTAATGTCTGATTTTTTAAAAAATAAGGAACACACAATATTACGTTTATCTAAAATAACCTTCTGCCTCACATTTAAAAGCCCTTTTTTCTCTAATTCCACAATGTTGGGTGGAATAGCATTAAGAGAATGAAATGTCCAGTTAGCAGGCTGTTCGCGGTTAATGTTACGGGCTGCTGACTTCATCCACAATCCTGATCTATTCGCTGATAATGTTCCCTAAACCTACTAAGTGTGAAACAATCCACTAACATGCTTTAATGCACATCTTAATTTAATATTTGGGTGCTGATAATATACAGTCAGATTTTTTCAAGTTTTTTTTCATTTAAACCTGCAATGCAAATGATGTACTCTGCTGCAACTCCACTGTGCTGCTAATATATGTTACTAACTCTTAGAAAGTATTGAGAGTCTCCATGATCCGTAAAAATTGGCCCATTGGAGTGAAGTTGATGCGACTCTCTCTCTATATGGTTCTGGGCTAAAGTAGGCAATGATTGGTTCCTACTGTGTTACAATAGGCAGTGATTGATTGCACACAGCAGTCCCGCCTATCATGGGTTCTTAAACTAATGGTCACCCAGTATTATGTATAGGATGTTAAACTAAGATTTAATTTGTGATGACCTGGAAGATCCTTTCTCATACGCAATGTCGGGAAAGTTACCCACAAAAGTACTCCATCACAGACAGACGTGGAAAGTTCATTAGTACAAATCCAGACCAAGGACTTATTTCAACCAGCCACTCTGTGTCTCTTTATACTCAACTGGTTGGTTTAAACAAAACCCTGGTCTGGATTTGTACTTTCTGGACCGGAGCTTTCCACCTGTCTCCGTGATGGATTATTTTTGTGAGTAACGCTGGTCATGAGACATCTATGTGTGTGTGTGTGTGTGTGTGTGGATTGGCATAGATCACATTTGAGGACCAACCTGTTCCCAAAGTGTAGTAAAACCTGAAATTTCTCTACTTTTGGGGACATGTTTTGAGGTCCCCTTTTGGATAACCTCATTTTCTAAAAATCTGTGAATGCAATCAAAAAAGTAAAAATGATTGGGGTTTTTCCATAGAAATGAATCCCCGTTTAGATAGGTGTGTGTGTGTGTGTGTGTGTGTGTGGTGTAGCTGAAACTGTTATGATCTCACCAGCCTCAAGCTCTGCAAAAAAATCACTGACAATCTTTAGACATCGTCCAGATAAGAGGTGAAAGGAACATACTGATTACCAGTCCCAGCATTATCCCAGCAAAGTGTCACTGGACGCTGGTGCTAAATAAGCAGCTTCCGCCCACTGCGCCTCCCCCCCCCCCATGTCAGTGCTTCAGCGGCTGGCTGGGCCTCCTACTGAGCTGCTTCCCCCCTCCCTCCTCCACAGGACCCGCTCCTAGGGCTCCTGGAGGGTCGCGAGGAGCTGGACAAGGAGGACGGCAAACCTGAGCCAGAGGCCGTCTATGAAACCAACTGCCACTGGGAGAGCTGCAGCAAGGAGTTTGACACCCAGGAGCAGCTGGTACACGTGAGTGATGGAGGGAGGGAGGGAGAAAGAATGAGTGAAACGGTGAGAGAGAAGAGTAGAGAGAGAGAGATGAGAGAACGAGTGAGAAGGAGGGAAGGAAACGGTGAGAGAGAGAGGGAATCAGAGAATGAGGGTGAAATGGAGGGAGTATGAAGGAGGGCGATGGAGGAAGGGAATGAGGGATATAGAGAAAAATTGATATTGATAGATACAGAGAATTATAGAGATGGGTATGCAGATTTAGGGTGACTTTACACCCCCCCAGATAAGTGTTTACTAATTAGTTTAAATAGTGTGCTGTTATTTATCTTCATTAAATTCAGATCCCCCCCCTTTAATAAATGAGATGCTCCTGTGTTATATATGTCCTCAGTTTGTTTTATTCATGGCAAAGCACATAAAATGTAGCATTACTTTGTTTTGACAGCATATCTGGGTGGCGCAGTGAGCGGCACTGTCACTTCACACCTCTAGCCGTGTGTGTGTTGACATGTCCTACCGTGCGACACGGATTTCCTTGCAGTTCCCGCCAACGTCCAAAAAATGCAGCCTCTAAACTGGTCGTTGTGTGTGTATGGCATCCTGTCCAGGGTGTACCCAGCTCCGTGCCCTGTGCTGCCTGGCAAAGGATCTCACTGGCAGCCCTGATCAGGAAAAACAGTTTGAAGACCGATGGATGGATGGATATATGTGAATAATATGTCTGCTATTAAATCTACCCTCCATTTACAGGCCTTCACTATAATGAAGGTCCCATTTAGTATATGCATTCTGATTAATCAGCACGTCCACTCATGGACACGAATTTCGTACGTCTGTCTAATACTTTAACAGAATTAGAGATCAAGCACATGACCGTGTCTGTGCTGACATTTTTAGCATCCAGCAGACAGGTTTCACTTTCCTTCTGGTTTATCTGTGTTTTAGTGTGATCACAGCCCGAGAAGTTGAGAAAATTCTAAAAAAAAAAAAAGAGTGAAAAAATCAATACCTGTGTTATCTGTGATGTGTGTGATCATGATACGTACCAGTAATTCCATTGTTATGGTAAATGAAACATTTCCATATTCCACCACTAGTTGGTGTCATTTCAATGAAACGGGCATATTACTTTGTGCGATGGTGTCTGTAGTGACTCTGTTCTGGCTGGCCCACAGCATATCAACAACGAACACATCCACGGGGAGAAGAAGGAGTTTGTGTGCCACTGGCAGGACTGTTCGCGGGAACAGCGCCCCTTCAAGGCACAGTACATGCTGGTGGTGCACATGCGGAGGCACACGGGCGAAAAGCCACACAAGTGCACGGTGAGCAGCCCACCTGCTGCCCACCCATACAGCCCACTGGCCCTGGCTTATGGGACTGGTGTTGCTATAGTGATAAGCAGCCCAGGTCACATGATCACACTGCCGACTGGAGAATACATGGCTTCCATTACTCTGAATTGACCAGTCTATAATCAGAAAGGCCAATATACACTATCCTGTATACCATACCACATATATACTCATTATTTTATATTTTTTATTTTAAGTTTAGCTTGTAGTTTTACTGTTGGAATATGACAGGTATATCTTGGCACATTTTTTTTTTTATCAAACCTAAAACCTGACCTTTTAGATATTCTTGATGTTTTGCTTCAAGTTCAGTTTGAACTCAGGTTCTCTAATTAAACATCTGTAATAGTTATTTCCGGGGGCCGGCTGAGGGCTGAGTAAGTTCTGTGATTGTGATCCTTGTTCCTGGACATTTTCCTGCTCCTGGTTTCCAGTTCGAGGGCTGTCACAAGGCTTACTCGCGCCTGGAGAACCTGAAGACCCACCTGCGCTCACACACCGGCGAGAAACCGTACGTCTGCGAGCACGAGGGCTGCAACAAGGCCTTCTCCAACGCCTCGGACCGTGCCAAGCACCAGAACCGCACGCACTCCAATGAGGTGCTCGCCCGCCCGCCCGCCCACTTGCTCGCCCGTCCACCCACTCGCTCGCCTGTCCGCCTGCAGCGGCACAGAGTAGGACGGCCACAGTGTCTGTGAAAATACTGCGATCCAGCTGCAGTTGGGCAGCATCCCGGGAAAATTCACACTGATCGCTAGGGGTGGCACTGAACCAGTAAAATCTCCATTCAGAAAGACGGGTGACTTCATCAACATAAGGGGATCTCAGTTTATGCAAGTGCGTTCCGGAAACTCCGGCATATTTTAAGGAACTTTCTCCTCATACAAAAATACAATAAAAGAATTATTATTTTGACTCGTGCTACATAATTCAAAGAATATACCTGAGGTATTAATATTGTAAACTCATGTCGTTCAAAGTCATGCAAAATGACAATCCAATAAAGAAACATGTAGAAGGTTCAGGATGACTGTGAGCAAGTTAACAGGTTGTATGTATTTAATATTGCTGTGAGAGCGATATGTAAAGGAGGAGCTGTGAGCAGATGTCGGTAAGCTGTGGATCAGCCTCCAGAAAAAGCTACGCTAACACAGGTATCGGGCCTCGTGTCTTCTGCAGAAGCCGTATGTGTGCAAGATCCCGGGCTGCACCAAGCGTTACACGGACCCAAGCTCCCTGCGGAAGCACGTGAAAACGGTGCACGGACCAGAGGCTCACATCACCAAGAAGCATCGGGGTGACATGGGTCCCAGGGCACCTGGCTCCATGCTGCCCTCCGGTGGCCCATGTTCAGAACTGCACCTGGAGAAAGAGGAAGGCCGTAGAGAGGACTGCAAACTGCTGGCTCCAGAAGTTTCCCTGGTGAGCAGAAGGGGACATCTTTACATCAGTCAGTCTTGTTTAACAGCTTTATGATTCTTTGTAAGTCAGCAGACTCTACTGTAAAAATACAGTGAATTTCTGATACACCGTTTCACAAGTACTGTTATGAGGAAGGGTTAGGGGCCATTTCTGATTGGGTTTCATGCATAGAAAGCTGTAAAAGTGAAGCACACTGCAAACCACATTTTCTTGATTGGCTTCTCCCAGTGTGTTTAGTGTTCTTAATTTTCCTATATGATGATACTACTTTGAAAAATACCCACCCAAGTCTAGTTTGTAATCCTCCTAAATCCTTTTAATGGTAGAGAATTATCTCCAGAATGCAAAGACGTTTCCTGAGAAAATCACAGACATATTCTGTCTGGGCTGAGACACACATCAGGAAACAGAGTTTTACTCACAAAAGCAAAAGTATTACTTAGCGCAAAGTCTAGTAAACATGAGGAAAACAGGTTATCAAAGATTACATAATTATGACAAAGTTTCCAAGTGTTAAACAACAAAATGCACAAAAGTATTTTTCCTCTGTTACAAGTGGTTTTATTGTATTATTGTGGTATTATATATATCACCTCTGTCCGACAAAAACTGTATATGTCCACTTTTTGATAATTGTCACTTTTTACTATAAATGGAATACAACCATTGTCCTCTGTCTACTGATAACATTTAATATCTAATTGACTAAACAAAATATGTTTTATGAAGTCATCAATTTTACTATTATTTGTTAGTTCTAGTTAATGTTTGTATTCATGGTGGCCGTTTGTATGGATCACTTTACTTTGTTAGTTATAACAACTTAACATCAATAGCTAGACACAATATATGGACAAAAGCATTGGGGCACCGGGCCATTACACCCACAGGAAGTTTAATGGCATCTCATTCTAAATCCATAGCTGTCAATATGAAGTTGCCCCACCCCTTTTAAGCTATAACAGCTGCCATTCTTCTGGGAAGGCCTTCCACAAAATCTTGGAGTGTGTCTGTGGAAATTTTAGCCCATTCCTCAAAAAGAGCATTTGTGAGGTCAGGCACTGATGTTGGATGTGAAGGCCTGGCGCATAATCTCTGGTCCAGTTCATCCTAAAGGTGTTTGAAAGGGTTGAAGTCAAGTCTATGTGGGCCAGTCAAGTTCTTTCACACCAAACTCACTCAACCATGTCTTTATGAACGTTGCTTTGTGCACTGGGGCACAGTCATGCTGGAACAGAAGAGGGCCTTCACCAAACTGTTCCCACAAAGTCTGAAGCATAGAATTGTCCAAAATGTCTTGATATGCTGAAGCATTAAGGGTTCCCTTCACTGAAACTAAGGGGTCTAGCCCAACCCCCAAAAAACAACCCCATACCATTATCCCTCTTCCACCAAACTTTACAGTTGGCACCATGCAGTCAGGCAGGTAACGTTGTCCTGGCATCTGCCAAACCCAGACTCATCCATCAGACTGCCAGGCAGGCAGAGAAACGTGTGTCACTCCACAGAACATGTTTCCACTGCTCCAGTAGCGGCATGCTTCACACCGCTGCATCCGACCCTTGGCATTGATGCGTGTGGTGATGTGAGGTTTGCATGCAGCTGATTAGCCATGGAAGCCCATTCCACGAAGCTCCTGGTGCACAGTTTTGTGCTGAGATTAATCCCAGAGTAAGTTTGGAACTCTGCACTTATTGAGTCAGCAGAGTGACAGTGGCTTTTACACACTATGCGCCTCAGCACTCACCGACTCACTCTCTTACTTTACATGTTGGCTGAGCTTCTCTGGTTCCTACCATGGAATATCTACCAGGGAAGTAATTTCAGGAACTGACTTATTGCAAAGGTGGCATCCCACGACAGCACCATGCTTGAATTCATTGAGCTCTTCAGAATGATCCATTCTTTCACAAATCTGTGTAAACCTGACTGCATGGCTGGGTGCTTGATTTTATACACCTGTGGCCAAGGATGATTACAAGAATTACTGCACGGGCCTACCGGCCCTCCATGGTACCATTTCACTATTGTCTTTACATATTATGCATCTCGATATTATATTGGAGCTCTGAGGCCGTATAACACTGGTTATATTATGTAATATGTCTTAATAGGGGCCCCTCCATCATATGCCACACGTTTTCTAATTCATCCCTGATATGCGAAAGGGGCCCCTCAATCAAATAGCATGGTGTGTGATATGTCACATAGGGCCCCTGAACCTCAGGTTGTGTATGTTATTCATCCTTGGTATCGGAAAATTGGCCCTCAATTAGGTTATATGTCATATGGGGCCCTGAAACATGGGTTATGTTAGTCATCCCTGGTATCTGGAAGGGCCCTTCAGTTAAATAGCATGGGGTATGATGTCATGTGTCTTAATAGGGCCCCTGAACCACAGGTTGTTATTCACCCTTTATATCTACAAGGGGCCTCTCAAATAACGTGGAGTATTACATGTAAATGTCACATGTAGGCTACCCCTCTATCTGCTTCATTAGTGCGCAGGTCCAGGGCCGGTTCTGGAAGGGTAACGACGGGGGCGATTGCACCCGGGCCCAGTCTGGAGGGCCCAGGGAGCCCAGAAAAAAATAAAATAAAATAAAGATTTCTCTCTGATCCTGCATTAAATGCATTGCGGAGTGCATGGCTTCCACACCATTGTCTAATTTGCCCTGCCATTGTCTAAATATGGAACATAAAAAATATTTCTGCCAATGCAACACATACTGAAGTTCAAGTCAGTCTCTTCTGTTTGAATTACTTTTAATTGCTTCAGTATGTTAATACCAGAGGCGGCTACAAGACTACAAGGGAAGCTCTGCTGACTTTCTCTGATGGCCTTCGAGAGTGAGCTGACAAAGTCGTTGGACTTTAACGACATTATACATGAATTTGCGCAGCTCAAAGTCCAGAAGAGATGCATTTGATATGTGGATAGAAATGAGCGATTTCTTGGTTGACATAAAGTTAAGTATGATATACGTTATAGATACGTTTCATCAGATTCTGTGTGAGTTATTTGTTAAAAAAAAAATTTATGAATAAAAATGTAGTATAGTTTTTAGCACAACCTTTGTACAGCTGCTGATCTGTGTGCATGCGCGCGTGCGTTGTTTTTTTTTTTTCCGGGGGGGGGGCTTTTCTGTCGTCTGGCCCAGGGGCCCACAGACTCATAATCCGCCCACGTGCCACAGGCAGTGGATCTGAATGAAACACCTGAATTCAATAATTAAGATGTGTGCCCCAATACTTTTGTCCATACACTGTAGCACATAACTGGTACGCAAGTACGCATTCACCTTTAAAAACGATATGTGTGACAATCAGTTGTTTGTAGCAGCGCAAATGCACATGATCGATTACAAACAATCGATCGTTGCACATATCGTTTTTAAAGGTCAATGCGTACTTGCGTACCAGTTATGTCAATCCCTGCATATGTGCCTTGCTGAAAACCATCCTCTTAAGTTCATCGAAAACATTAAACTAGGCCTATTCAAATCACGGCCCTCAAGGTCCGTGCCCTGATGGTTTTCCAGCCTTCCTTTACCCGTGAGCCCGGTGTGAAACCTCTGGCCAATTAGAATCAGTAATTATTAAAGTAACTGCCTGGGAGAATTGAAAAGAAGGCCTGGATTTGGAATCGAGGACCACATTTGAAAAGCCCTGAATTAGAACACTCATTGATCATTATTCCTCTCTTGTGCCCCTTCGCTCTTGCCCCACCCCGCGGGATGAATTTGTCCAACCTATAACTATCATCTGTTCTGTTGTATTTATTACACTTCCATCTCAGAAGTCCCAGCAAAGCCCAGGGGGACAGTCGTCTTGCAGTAGCGAGCGTTCACCACTGGGGAGCACCAACAACAACGACAGCGGAGTGGAAATGAACGCCAATCCCGGAGGCAGCCTGGAGGACCTCACAGCCCTGGAGGAGGGGGGAGTGGGCGGAGCTGAGGCCGGCGGCCTCATCGGGATGTCGGGGATGGGGATGTCAGCCCAGGCACTGAAGCGGCTAGAAAACCTGAAGATAGACAAGCTGAAGCAGATCCGGCGTCCCACGCCACCCGGAGGACGTGGGGGGACCTGCAACAACAAGCTGCCTGCGCTCACAGGTGACTGACCAGGCTGTCAGCAGCTGCATCAAAGATGGTTTGCCTACACTTGGGACTAATGGTGTCGTTTTTGAGCATTCTGTCCTGGACCATTCATTAGTTAACCATTGTGAAAAACTTGTATAATTGAACCGCTAAATGTCTCAGAGAATCTGATCATTTAAGCATCAGTTCCGACTAAAAAGTTTGAATGGGCTATATGCACACCTCAGAAACATGGATAGACCAGGAACATCTGGACATTTGTGTAAAATGTCACCACTGAGAAGACTGCCATCTTATCATTAACATGGGCAGTAAAAGGTGATCCTAACCTAGCAGATGTTATTTAGTAGTTAGCTATACAGCCTTGGCTGATTATATCCTGGTAGTACACAAGTGTCATGTAAAACTCCCCATTAGCTACATGGCTATACCTGAATTTTAGATTCACACAACCATGGTGATAACTAGCCAATTGTCTTGGCGATAGCTGGTTCTGACTTGGGTCACCTTCATAGGTCTAGTTAGAGCAGACAGACTAACTGAGCTTCTTTAATATCAGTATCTGTATGAATGTATCAGCATTTAATTCACAAGCACTTAATCGAGGCAAAGGGCCCTATTTAGTTTATTAGCCATGAACTAGACTGTGGCTGTTCTTTAACTGTGTGAATTGATAAGTCTCTCTCTTCCTGCAGCTCCTGGAGATCTACTTGGGATGTGTCCCCCCCCATCCATGCTGTCAAACCGGCGTGTGATGGAACTGTCCAATCCCGAGGCGGGGGGCATCCCGGGGGGCGTGACCTGCCCACCCAATGACAGGCGTGGCAGCGGCACCAGCAGCCTGAGCTCCGCCTACACTGTGAGCCGCCGCTCCTCCATGGCCTCCCCATACCTTTCCAGCCGCCGCTCCAGCGAGGTGTCCCAGGTGGGCGGTTTGGCGGGCCAGAGCCAGTCAGATCCTCTGTCTCCAGGGACGGGCCGCCGGACGGGGTCATGTCGCGAGGGTGGGGGCCTGCCAGGCCTCCCCAACCTCACCCCGGCGCAGCATTACAGCCTGAAGGCCAAGTACGCCGCAGCCACTGGTGGGCCACCTCCCACTCCCCTGCCCTGCATGGAGCAGCCGGGCCCCCCCAGGGCCGTGGGGGGCTTCATACCCGAGTTCCAGGGCCAGCCAATGCCACCATTCCTCCACCAGGGCGCCCCCCGCAGGCACAGTACCAACACCGAGTATGGCACTGGGGTCATGTACCCCCACCAGGCACCGGGCAATGGCGTGCGGCGTGCCAGCGACCCCGCCCGTTCTGGAGGCGAGCCGCCGCCCCTGCCTCGGGTCCAGCGATTCAGCAGCCTCGGCGACGTGGCGGCGGCTGCTGGCCGGCGAGGGGGGTTGGGGCTACAGCATGGCGGCTCAGACAGCGCCGTCGCCCGCCGCATGTATTCGCCACGGCCACCCAGCATCTCTGAGAACGTCCTGATGGAGGCCATGGCTGTGGAGATGGCGTCCGGTGAAAGCCCGTATGGCGGGTACCAGCAGGGCCCGTCTACAGCGTTATCGCCCGGCCATGAGAGCACTGGCTGCTCTGAGCAGGTCTACCACATGCCAGGGCACTATCAGCGCCGGCACGGAGGTCTGGGCGCCATCAGGGGTGGCCCTTTGGGGCAGGCTGAAGCGGGGCAGGTCGAGGCAGCCTCGAACAGCCTCCTGCAGCAGGCCGAGTACGGTATGAGCACGTGCCAGCTGAGCCCGTCTGGGCCACAGTACACCGGCCGGGTCCAAATAGGAGAGGGAATGGCCACCCCCTGGGGAGACCCCGGACGGCCTGCCGTGGACCAGCCGCCCCTGCAGTACCAGGGCCATGGGATGCAAGTGCCACCGGGGCCCCACTACGGCCAGCCCGGCACGTTCAGGAACCCCTCCTCAGGCCAGAAGCTGGCCATCAAGCCTGAGCAGCAGTACCACCCATCCTTAGCTGGCCCAAACTCCTGCCAGAACCAGGGCCCAGCCCAGGCCTATGGGCAGCAGCAGCCTAGCCATGCCAGCTGCGAGATCCAGCCTCCGTTAGACTCCCAACAGCACCCAGGCTCCTACCCTGGTTCAGGGGGGCTGAGCCTGGGCTGCACCGGGGCGCCACTGGGTGATGGTCACCGCTCCCAGACGCCCATGATGCAGGTGAAGGAGATGATGGTGAGGAATTACGTGCAGTCACAGCAGGCCCTGATGTGGGAGCAGCAGCAGGAACAAGGCAACCCAGACCTCGCCGCCATTGCCGGGAAGGCCCTCCAGCAGCCAGGCCTGGCGGACAGCATGGAGATGGGCGGGCATATTCCCATGATGCAGCACAGCCCCCAGCACCAGCAGCACCAGTCACAGGGCCTCTACCCCAGCAGTGGCTACCCAGCTTACCCCAACCAGAACCTAATGAGCCCGGGCCCGGTGCAGCCCAAAGACGCCCTCCTGAGCCCCTGCTATGGCCCCAACGCGCCGATTCCGCGCCCCCCCCAGGGCCGGAAGCCACTGAGCCGTCAGAACAGCCTTCCTCAGCAGTCCGGGGCGGGATACATGGCTAGCCCGCCTCACCTCAGCCCGGCCAGCTCCTCAGCCAGCCCCCGCAGAGGAGTGCGCCTCCCCCCCATGCAGCAACAGCTCCAGGCCGACAGCAGCGCCATGTACTACTCGGGCCAGATCCACCTGCAGCCGGACCTGAACAAGCAGCTGCCCCAGCAGGCTGCCCAACCCGGAACTTGCCTCAACCAGCCGACTCTGGGGGCCCTGGAGACCGAGGCCAGGTCGGCCTCCCTCTCTTACCCGGAGCCAGCACCCATGTCCAACGCCCTGGATAACCTGGATTTGGAGAACGCGCAGATTGACTTTGCCGCCATCATGGACGACCCCGACACAGCGTCCTTCAGCCCCCTGCCCCCGCTGCAGGGCCCTAACCCGTCCTCATCACAGACCTCCTCACGTCTCACCACGCCACAGACCTCCCTCAGCCTCTCCACCGGGCTCTCCAACATGGCTGTGGGTGATATGACCTCCATGCTGACCTCCCTGGCTGGGGAGAACAAGTACCTGAACACCTTAACTTAGAGAGGGACCATCAGAGCCACTGGCAGGTGGACACTGTGCTTGCCTAGGACTGGCGAAACATTAAAAACAAGGTAAACCAAAGGTAGAGACACACTCCCACTGGTACTGAGGCCTTGAGCAGAGGAGATGACTCAGAGGTACCATTCAGAGGGCAGCAGTCTGCCTCTTCCTAGCCTTTTCACCTCATTGTCATACTGCCTCGGAGCAGTGAGTCGGTTGCCAGTTAGTAACTGGACATCCCTCGCAGGGGAGGATTGCAGGCGACGGTGGCACTGAAAGCTTATATGCTTAGAAGACGTATGTGTTTGAATGTAAATAAGGTTTGTTTGCTGTGTATGTGTCGACAGCGAGAAGCAGAGCCGTGTTTCATGCGCATCCCAGAGGGAACGGCAATGCTTCCTCGTGCCTTTTTGGTTATTTAGAGAATTGGAAAAAAGATAAACTTTTATCATGAAGAATAAGCACGGGCTGACCGCAAAGCGCTGGTAATTGCACCCGATGAGGTGAAGGCTTGTCAGCATGCGGCACATTCAAAATTCTGGGCATTCGCCTCCTTCTCTTCGTCGGCATTCGGGTTACATCGCCTGTATCGAGCAGCCAGGGGGGACGATCACCAGCGAAGTGCCTTTGCTTCCTTGTGGGTAAGTGCCTTTACTCAGTGGCGGTCGACCAGAAACCGCCAGGCAACACTTAAGGCGATTGGATGCCTATCAGCGCCTTCAGGGAACAGTGCAAACTAACTCAGCATAAAATGCGGGCGAATTTTATTAATTGCACAGGATCGGGGCTTTGCAAAGAGTCGGCCAGCACCTGTGTCCATTTTAAAAAGCGGCTCATGGTGTCATAGCTCAACTGTTGAGTCACCCCTCCCCCACATCACTACACACACACACACACACACACATACACACGCACACGATAACACCTGCTGTTAGTCAGCATACCGACTCGCGGGTTATTTCCTGGGCGAGATGGCCAGAAGTAGAACTGTGAATTTACTCAGGATTTAAAGCATGTTCTGCCTCACCATTGAAAACAGCCACAGCCTTTGAAATGATTCCATAGGCTGGTCCAAAGCTCATCAGCCACACGACCCCGTGTCACTGACTTCACCAGGGCAAATATAACCTATGTAACAAAAATCTTCCTACTCCTGGCTAGCCAAAGATTACCTTAATTGAACCTTAGCAGGAAATAAAGCACATGAATCATTCAAGTACATGTTAATTACAATGTGCGTTAAAAAAAAAAAAAAAAAGCAATGTTTTGAAATGCCGTTGGATAGCATTTGATAAATGTCATGTATTAAAGGGTGTTTCTCTGTATTACTATAATCATTGCTTTAGAGTATTTGTCTATGTGTGTTTTCATATCTTTTACTGTCCACTCAAACTTTTGTTTTGCTGGCAAAAAAAAAAACATTATGTACCATAACATAAACAAGTAGCGTATATTACATCTATACAGGAAAGCCAAGTGATATATATTTTGTTGCCTACCATTTTCTATGTTTTTATACTAAATGTATTATATTTTACTGGTTTATAAATGACCGTGACGCTGAAGAGGACAGGGAGCTACAGAACATGGATGGATGAATGATTCGTAAATAAAGGTTTTTTTTTCCAGTCTGCGATGGATGCTAAGCATTGGTGTACGTTGCCGTTTCCTTGCCATGAGCCCTGCTGGTGCCAACCTCTGTGTGCCCATACTTATATAGATTTGCATAGATCGTAGCTTTCGGCTTAGACCAGTTCTGAGAGAATCTAAAACCGAAAAAGTAGAATTTGCAGGGGCGTTCCCCCCCCCCCCCGTGCTTTCTTTTTTGATGAAGCTGAAATTTCCAAAACTTTGTGTTCCTTATCTGTTTTCGTTTTTGCTCTGCCTCCGCTCCTCTGCGTGCATGTGCGCATGTCTCGATGCGTGTGGATGCCTGCGTTAGTATTTTTAAATGCTGGACCTGCTTGATCACAGACTCAGAATACGACAATGAGGTTTCGCTTCGTCAAACACAGAAGCCAAGTGTGATAATTTAATTTCCTGCCATCTCACTAACCTGGTACTAAAATACTGAGATGATCAAAAAGAAACTGCCTGAGATCTACTCGAGCACTCTTAATCCGACTTACAAAAAGCAGGGCTTTCTGACATGGTGAGGGAAACCCTGCCAAGTGCATTGTAGCTAAAATTGTCTATTCATAATAACTACAAAGAAAGGTTTTAAAATACCGTAACAAAAGTTTCAATAATAATGGGTTAAATGATGCCCAATGGAGATGGTTTGGGAGGAGTTTGGCCTGAAAGTGAAGGAAAAGCAGCCAATGTGAGCTCAGCTGGAAACGCATCCGTGAAACTGGCATAGAGGAGACAGTAGGGTCAGCCAGTCCCTGGAGCAACTGGGTTTAAGCGCCTTAAGGGCCCCGTGGTGGCATCACTCTGCGGACCCAAGGATTTGACCCGGCAACCTTCTGAGTCCCAAACCACAGAGCTGCCCCCCCTCTCCCCCAGCAAATTAATTTCTTTTTTTGTTTAACACTTTTTGGGATAATATACAATTCCATATATGTTATTGTATAGTTTTGATACCCTTATAATTATTCTAAAACGTAGAGAATAGCACAAACATTTCTATGAGTGTGTGTGTTCAAACTTTTGACTGACACTGTATGTTATCGCAGGTCTATCGTAGTCAACTTTCATTGCGCAAAATATAAATGACCGCTAGAGGTCACTGCTGAAAATGAATGAACTCACACCCCTACATTTTGACCTCGTTTTCACTGCTGTGGGTAGCTATAATAGCGGGGACTGGCACCCGGTCTGCTTGAATTTTATGTTGATGGTCCCGAGTGTTAATGGCCGTTAGACATATATTTACTATAATAGACCTGGATAAGCAGTTGGAAGATGGAAGTATTTATGTACTTCCATAATTTATGGCATTTGAAGGCAAGGCATATATAACAAAAAACATTATCTAGTCACATTAAATCAGTTTGACTGCTGTTATTTTTTGTGACTTCCTATAGGAACCTAGTGGCCAATATTTTTATACTGTTATAATGAAGCATATATGATCTACGACTGCGTAATAAAATTAGTGTGTTACGGCCTTCTAATGAGTCTTAAAGAAAAGAAGCACTACATTTCCCAGAATGCCCCGGTGTGCCATGGTGCCTGTTCTGGCCTAAATACGCAATGTCACACTAGTATAAAGTGATGTGAAAGTAGGATCAGGTCAGTGCTGTTTAGTGTTTATCCAGACTACTGGTAACTGAGGACTGAACCCTAACCTCAGGAGGTGCAGGTGCTGAGAAAAAAACTCCTGCTGGACCTCAGGGTGACATCATTCTGTTTATTCTCCTTGGGGTCGAGAGGTCGACAGTGCACTTACCACAGAACAATGGAGAAGAAACAGATCTTTGCACAGTGTCCCCACCAGTACTCTTCATGATGAGCTGATGCTGTTTTCCCCAGATGCTGAGATGACAGGACATCCAGGCTTTCCTCCTCACATCCCAGAAAAGAGATGATGAGCAAATGTCGAGTGGTAAAAGGGAAGGAATCCAGGTTCTTGTTTCTCTCGCCATTCCGGTTCCCTTTCCATCGGTTACTCTTCAGTAACTTTGCTGACCATAGGTGAAGGTTGTTGGGACCGATTCCATTCTGTGCAGTAGGGAGGTCACAGACACCAGAGGGTGTGCAGTTTCACAGCAGCAGTTTGCTGATAAGGCCTGATCTAAACCGTAAGGCGTCTTCCAGCTTTCCAGGCTTGGGACACCCATAAAACTCCGTCTCCATTCTCTCCATCCAGTGCTGTGTGCTACTCTTTCTCCTGGCTCTTCCCCCTTCCGCAAACAGGTGAGTGCTGGATATTATGCCACCAGGGTCCAGATCTCCTCAACTTTTCCCACTCTGGATAGCTGCAGGCTTGTCCGAGAACAGCACTGGTTGTAGACTGACTCACATCCCACTTTGGATTTTAAACGGACCTATTGCCCAAGCCACCTTGCTTCCCGTGGTAGCACTCAGTGCTCCGGAATGAAGAAGATCAACCCCACACCCCCACAACTCACATTGCGGTTTGTTTCTTTGTCAATCCAGCAACGGGTCCCTCCCAATATTTCACGCTTAGTGAATCGCATGCCTTTCGGTGTGTGCCGCTCAAATGGAATGGAAGGAAATATTTTTGGTTAATCTCTTATCGGTCAGGACAGTGACACTTTCTTTCTTACTCTGCACTCTCATCTCTGGGTCAGAAGGAACGCAGGAACAGGCGAAATCGGAGGGGGCGGACCCCCAATGGAACAGGACGAGCTTATTGTACAATATGTTTTTAATAACAATAAAGATAAATAAATAGCAGCGATTATGAGGCTATGAGGAGAGGGGGGAAGCCTGTGAGGCCTCCCAGCTGCCTTGCGGTTTAAGCCCAACTGCACATTCAAATACAAATGGAAACGCTGAAATCAGAACAGGCTTTTTCACATGCAAAACTTCAGGGGCCATAATGACTTTTTCTATTCTGTCCCCCCCCCCACCCCCCCTTCAAGTGAAAGCTTTTTTCTTTCCCTTTGTCACAAAGCTTCGCATACAATTCCCTCGTCTACTTAATACGCTCTTAAAGAGGTCTTCTCCCCTGCCCCCCCCCCCTCCCCACGCCCCCCAACTTGCTCCCTGCTTTGAACCTTTTACCACGGACGGGAACAAAACCTCAGTGGGGTGTGTGTGTGTGTGTGTGTGTGTGCTTTTTGTAAAAATGTGTCCCCACCAGTACTCTTCACACTGAAAAACTGGACATTATAGGAAGTTTTGTAAAACTTTTGTTATCACCATCTTTTTCGTTTTACAATTAACATAAAATTATCAATTCATTTAATTTCGTTTGAACTGAGTTAGTCCGATGCCTTTGCAAAACCTGTAAATTGTGAACTCTGGCGCAATGTCAGTATCAAGAAAGCCACCTAATTCAGGTAGCCAGTTGCTTAAACGGACAGAATTAAGAACTAACATCAAACCGTATTATTTAAATGACTGGGAAAGTAACCCTAACCTCCTTGATCAAGAGAGAAAAGAAATGCATAAAAACAACCCCTGACTCGCAGCTGGCTCTCGTTGTATTAACCTAACCCCCTTCCGTCTTATCTGAAGACCGTGACCTCTTTGCCCCCCGCCCCACCACACGCGCGGACACCTAAGGTCTTCATCGTTTATTTATTCATGTATCCGCCTTTACCTAGCCAGGAGCAGAGATTAAAAAAAATACAAGAAGGCGACCCGAGTTATAAAAAAATCAAAGACATAACAATAAACAGCGCGTCTTTAGGGAGCGTCTTTAGTTTTCACCCATAACAATCTGTAGCCCGTTCTTTGCTTTATCGTAATGAAGATGACTTCGGGCGTACTGGTGGTGGCGGCATGTTCAAGCACCAGAAAGCAATCAAAGCTTTGTTAGTTAGTTAGTTTGTTTATTCATTCATTTATATACCAAAGTCAGATTTCGCACTAGCAGAAGAATCCGGTTCCGTGTGCGAAGTTCCGTAGCAAACATCCAAAAAAGAGTTGGTCTTGGCATATTTTTTAAACATATATAAGCTGTCGAAGAGGTTTATCCAAACGTTTGATATTAAATTGGGCGATGTTGCTGTTTGTAAGAATTCGTATGCCTGATGAGCCTGTTAGCAATAGATGGATGCGCGCATAACGATACATTTGCTGCAATGTGTTACTGAAACAAACAATCTCATTCAGTGCACAACAAAAGAAATGGTCGTTTCGAAAGAAAAAATATCAACCTCATATTTTTCTGTAAAAAATTACAATCGTTTGAAACCGAATATGACGACATGGATAATTAAATGCAGGTTAAGTTTGGGTAAGATTTATTTTTTAGTTTACCAATTTCTTGCTGATTATATAAGTGTGCGCTGAATGGGTCACCAGTCTATGCGGGGATGAAATCACGGTTTTCCTATGGATTTCTTTAAGCGTCACTAGGCCTATCGGTCTTTTTCTTTAATCTCAATCTTTTAAAATAAAGGCTACTAATATTCTACATTAGTTTAGGCGTTCTTTATTTCGAAATATTCAGGAAAAATGTTTCCTGAGTAGACATTAAGGCATGGGTGTTTTGGACGAACGCCCACATATATTCATTCATATTTTAACTGTCCTCTTCATCTTGATTGTGGGATCCGCCGCCTGTATTCACCTTTTAGCAAGCGAAATAAATACACCGTAGAGATTTTAAGGGATTATTATTATTATTATTATTATTATTATTATTATTATTATTATTATTATTATTATTGAGCACATCATGCATGTTTGTGTGTGCCAACATTGAAATAAAATACATCTGTCTGCGAATTAGAATTTATAATTTCAGCCTCTCACCCACTTTTAAGCGAAAGTTTATGGTGTCGATTAGCACCTTCTTGGAAAACATCACGGCGTCTGATTAAGTCATTTTCCGAGAAAATTACGAACCCATTTCTTTTTCTTAGGAAGGCTGGAAAGGGGCCAGGCAAATAGGTATTAAAGAAACTTTCAGTGATGCAACTGTATTCGTTTAATTACAGCATTAGAGTTTTATAATTACTATAACGCATTTTTTTTTTGCTCGTTAGATTTTTTTTAGCGTTTGATACCGTTCTTTTTAATGCAAATTGAAACATTTCGACGTGTGGGAAATAACGGCACTAAGATTTTACCGCTCGGTACATTGTCACATAATTGATCGGATTGGATCGGAATGACGGGGAGAAAGAGGGGTTCAGAGCCAGCGCTAAATGTCAATGCAGGGGTCCTGGGGGGAAGCGTTAGGGCTTCTGCGGATGTTTTTTTTCAGTTGCAAAACAGATTAGGACGTATTCTGAAACACAAAGGATTGCATATTCAGCATTTCCTACAGCGATCGAGGAGAGAAAGTCCAACTGTGCAGGGGGGATGACACAGGTGCGACGCACGCATCTCCGAAGTCGTAAAATATTGTTGATTTTCACTGGTAGCTACTTTGCCGATTAATGGGTATTTGCATTTCTTTTTTTCAGTTTTCTTACATCGCAAATGTGAGAATTTTCTCGTATGAAACGTAATGAAATATAGCCCTTTAAAGAATGATATTGAAATGAACGTAATAGTCTAACGTGCTAGTGAACGGGAATTTTTCATTTAAGTTATTAAAGTATCACTTTTAAACGGTCACGTGAGCAAGGGACCAGAAAGAAATATACGTCAGTATGCTAAAAGCATTTCGATTTCGTGACACGAACTGTCATTGAATTATTTTTAAACTAGTTTTGGAAATAATTTTACGGTATGCAAAATTGAGACTAAAAATAGTGCTTACCTCTGTCAAGAAATCATGGAGAAAAAAGTGATTATAGCTAGTTAAACAGCCAAATGTGTATTGTTGGCGAAATTGGTATAGCCTGGAAAAAAAGTATGGATAGGACTATTTATGGACGTAAATGTGTTAAAAATTAAGCACACGTTTTACTTTGATGTACAGTTGCAGAACAGCCTAGCTTAACACAGTTACTCTAATGAGCGACTAAACTGTAGAATGCACTGAAATACTGGAAAGAAACTTGAGGATATATTGTACGTTTATATTTGTGAAAAGATCATTAGCAAAAGTAATATTTGAAGGCAAATAAATCCACAGTTTCGTCTTCCAGCCGCGTGTCCGATATAGGGACGACAAAATAAGATCACCGTTAAATCAGGTCACTTGATTTTCACCCATAGGTTATGCAGCGAGAAGTAACGTAGCGAGAAGTCTCGTTTTGCCTTGACACACGTTGCGTGAACAGGTAAAGAAAACCATGTAGTAACAGAATGAAACTTGACAAGAAATATTAATTCCATACGTTTTACAAATTATATAATCTTTTTTGCGTCGCCAATTGCCACACTAAAGTTTTTAAAATATTATAGGTTGCGATGGTAAACAGTGCTTATAAGTGACCAGAAATGTATAGACACATTCAAGAAAGACTTAGAAAGACTTCTCTCACCCTTGACTGGTTAGAAGGGACTAGACCAGCCCCTGATGACATCACTTCTCCTACGGCTCTCAGACTCGGGGTTGAGGCTGGGTTCTCACAGTCACCCGGGGTGGGCGGCTGCAATGTGGAGCACCATCCCGGCATCTCCTCAAACCCTTACGCCCGAGCGCTTACCTCCCGGATAGCTAACGGGGTCCATGATGGCAGAAGAGAGCCGGGGCAAGCGGAGGAAACAGGCGAACCCCAAGAGAAACCAGGGTAAGCGCGGCTGCTTCTCACTTTACTGGGAAAGGTGAAGGGGTACAGAAACGCTCTTCCAGGTCACGAAAGTTTTAGTTTAGTGTCCGCGCTCTTCCCTCTGAAAGTGTCATCTCTTATTGTACGGATGTATACGGGTCCTACGGAAACGTTCACGGTCATGGCACTGAATAATGACAGAGGTAGCATCTTAGTCAAAAAGTCTAAAGATTATCATGTGTTATGCACATGTGCGATTTACACTTGGCTTAAATCAGAGAATATGAAGTACAGAAGTATATCAAAGTATATGGCTATAAAACTGTAGTTAGATATTTCGTTGAAATTCGCAAAAAGTAACAAATCGGACCAAGGGGAAGCAATGATGTCTAATGTATCTGTTGTATGTATCTGTCTTACAACCTCTAAGTTAGATTAGCGTCATGAGCAATTTTCCGAAGGCACGAAACTAATAGGAAGTGCGACCGCCCTCCTAAACAAAGCAACACGCAAAAACAAAACACAGCGTGGGTCATTCAACTCTCTTTTTACCAGAACTGTCTTAGTCAAAAGATTTTTAATCGCCTAATGCCGCAAATAATGTGGGATGGTATGAACCCAATCTTTGTTGATGTATCAAGTTTTCGCCGCAATCATCTGGGAAGTCCTCTTTTGATGTCGCTCTATTTTTTCAGCCTGTTTTACACACTGCAATCTTACGAAATGTATTTGTTTAATTCTATTTAGTTGATAATTTCTTATGTGTTTTTCTTTCGTGAGTATTTGTATATAAGTTCCGGGTATAAGGATGGTTTGGGTTTTAATTAAATGCGTTAAAAATGTATCTGAAAACTGTTTAATAAACAAACGTTCTCATGATACTCTTAAATGTGCTTCACATTATTGGTTACTATATTTGACAGCCGAATAGAGAATAACATTAGAATAAATGTTACATAGGCCTTTCGGTCAGTATAATCAAATTCACAATTCAGGCAAAATGTAGCCTAGAATTAGATATTGTTTTAGTACAACAATACTTATGCTTTTTAGACTTAGATATTCACACAGTGATAGCGTTTTTAGTGAGTAATTATTGAAATCGATCGCATTAGCATAGCGAATAAATTTGTCTTTTGAAAAAAATCATGCAGAAAGACCAGCAATATTGGCCAGTTATAAAATGTGTAAAATAGTTTCTATTTGACTGTATAACAAATACAAGCATGAGACAAAAGAAAACTGAACACCGAAAACACGGTTAGAGTCACAAGTATCAAAAACGAATGTCGGGCACCAGATGCTTAACCCAACATATCCGTTATATGGATTTATTGTGAGCCGTGTAAAAACACACAAGTCCATTTTAAAAATGTTTTATTTACAATTTATTTATGCATTTACACGCAAAGTTGGTATTTCGAAAAACGGGTCATCGAACACAACCAGTGTACATTAGTAAAACATTTCTTGCACTAACCACTAAACTTCTTCGCAATAATTGATTATCCATAAATACTTTATACAAGATATGCAGTGAGGCAGGTCTAATCGTGTTGTTTCTGACGAATGGTGATGTTTTGTGAGGATTGCCTTTTTATTTCTTGAAATGTTTATATTTATGGATTTTTTTCATTTTACATTGTAGGCCTGTCACATCACTAAGGGTCCAAGCAGTGTAGCTGCTGGATTCCAGTTGTTTTTATTGTTGTTTTTAATGACAGCGCATTTTGTACATTCCAGTGAATGTTTTGTATCTGAAATATTCATGTATGGCAAAAATCTTTTGTGGTCAGATTCGGCATCTGGGTTGGGCCTCGATGGCAACCTATCTCTCATTAAAGCCTTGGAAGTGCTATTATTATCTTGCTTAGTCGACACTTTAGCCTGTTTTATATTTTACTGGGGTAATTAAACGACCTCACTTAAGGGTACAATAGCACTGCCTTTTGGGATTTGAACCAACAACCTTGTGGTTATAAAGTACTTTTCCTTATTCCTCTGGCTAAAAAAAGGGATCATGCTTGTATGGTCAGTTTGTAGGAGGCTAGCAAGTGTCGTGTGGTAGAGAAAAATAAGGCAGAAAGATATGGGGACAGTCGATGGGTAGAACGTTTGTATATGTCTTCTGGTCGGTATATGATTTTGTTGATGGCCTGGCATCGGCCTGGGGGGGAAGGGGGGGCAAAGAGAGAGTCAGAGTAATTCCTCTCTGTTCTTTCTGTCACACACACACACACACAGACACACACAGACACAGCAAATTACCGCCTTGAGCATTTCCCCATTTTCAGCCCGGGGGAGTGCACCACCGAAGGGCCAAGGAGCCGCCCCTCCCTGCTCAGCAGCACTTATTCTTGGGTGCTTCTCCGCTTCCCTCTCACCTCTTCCCCGCAGAGCAAGGGTGAGAAGCTGAAATGGGCTCAAACACGGGGCAGAGTTCCTCTATTTACAGGAAGGTCGATCAAACGAGTGTGAAGGTGATGGCCTGCGCTGTTATCACATCGTGAGGCTCAGCCCCTTCTTTCTGCCCGGCAGAATGCCTCCCAACACGAGCACGTGCAAACGGCAGACGAGCGTGCTCGACGGCCCTCGTGAGGCTACCTCAAACCGTCCACTCCCCCCCCCCCCCCCCCCCCCCCCCCCCCGCCCCCCTTCCCCTGCCCAGGCCACCCTC